>JAOSBL010000210.1:16955297-16968062 GCA_027568915.1 Erythroxylum roraimae
CTGGTTCTTTCTTCTTGTTTCTTGATCTTTCAAGAATCAGTTATTCAGTTGAGTTCTGTAACTAACTCAAGCTGATTTTTAAACTGACGTGGTATTGGTTCTTCCGTCTCACTTTTGGTTTGTGCCTTCCGTCTCACTTCCTTCGGTCTAATTTTTGTGTTGCGCGTCTTCCGTCTCACCTTTGGTTTGCGCCTTCCTTCTGATTATTGGTTTGCGCCTTCCGTCTGATATTTTGTTTTGATGCCTTCCATCTGTCTTTTATTTTGACGCCTTTTGTCTGTCTTTTGGCTTTTGTGCTTCCGTCTGATTATTGCTTTGCTCCTTCCGTCTGATTATTCGTCTGCTTCTGTCTTATTTCCTTCTTTCATTATTATTTGTTCTTCATCAAAATCATTTACGTAAAGTCATTTTGACTTAACAATATTAGTAGCACTAGTAACATTAACATTTATATTATCAATTTTTTGGTACAATATGTCTACCTTAGCAGTTAGAAAATTTAAAGCATCTAGATCATGCTTACCTAGAATCTTCTTAGAGGGTGGCTCTCTCATTTGACCACGGATAGTGGTTTTGAGCCATGTCCTCAATAAAATAATACACTTCATCTACTACCTTTTTCTTCAAAGCTTTAGCAATAACGTCATATATCAAGATCTTTGTGTTGTAGGTTATTCCACTATAGAAAGTCTGAACTATTAGCAACTTCTCTAAGCCATAGTGAGGATAAGACCTCAATAACTCCTCGTATCTCTCTTAAGCCTCGTATAAAGATTGTTTTTCATTCTATGAAAGTTGGTGATTTGATTTTTATCTATATGTTCTTGCTTAGAGGAAAATACTTTTACCAAAAATTTACGAGAGAGTTAATCCTAAGTAGTGATTGACCTGTTTGTAGGGTTTATAGCCATGCTTTAGGTTTATCACTCAAAATAAAAGGGAATAACTAGAGCTTGATTGCATCAAAAGACATATCATTCAGCTTCAACATGTCATAGTACATTAAAAAACATCAATAAATATAAGTTTAGGTTTTTATATAGTGAAACTCTAAACTGGTTTTGCTACACCATACAATACGGAGGGCTTTAGCTGGAAGTTAGTGGCTTTGATGCTAGGCCTCACAATGCCTAAGCTAATGCCCTAGGCATTTGGTGAATCAAGTTCCTTTAATGACCTTATATTCTTTATTTTATTAACTTTTATTCTCCTCTGAAATCTACTTCTTATGTGCAATTTTCTCTCGATTAATAATATTTCTAGAATCGTCAAAATTATATATACAAAAAGTGATCTATAAAAGAGAAGTAATAAAGAAAATTTTAGTAAATAGATAATGAAACTAAAACAAAACAAAAAAAAGATCTAGTCTAGTCAGTTTATGAACTTGCAAATATTAATGCTTAATTTGTGGCAAAGATGTCAAAAACTTGTTTTATATTTTACCAAAGGTGTATGAAATAGTTGTAGCTAGCATAGGCAAGTACAGGACAATCTCACGAGGTATATCAATAAACTACCCACTATTAACAAACTTAATAAGTTAGATTAACCTTTATAGAAGAGAGAGTGACGTAAATAAAATAAGTAACAAGTTTAAATACTAATGCAAAGAAATAATCAAGAATATACTAAACTATAAATTAACTAGATTTAGGTTAGATTCTCCTAGGACTTTACTATATTTAACTTCACCTTTGAGTAATAAATTATTCTAAATTCTTAGACAATATTCTCTCTCTCTCTCTCAATGTATAATCCTTATATATTAATCAACCAAAATCCCTTTCGAATTTAGACAAACTAAGAGTGCTTAATTCGTTTTATAAATGCTTTTGATAGGTTTCACCCTAACTTAGGAAGATCTTACAATTTTATCTCGAATAACTCACATTTAACCATCTTTATTCGTGTTATGAATTAAACATACATCTCACCTCTTGAATTTCGATGCAAGAATCAAGTGTTAAATCTTTTGATGTCGTTACTCAGATTTAATCAATATAAAATTATGAATAAATCATAAGAAAACTAGAATTTTATCAAATTAAATAATGAATTAGAGTATATCACATCTTAGGTTCTTTATAACTAAATCTAATACCTAGTTAGTTCATAATCACACAAAAAATATCAACATCAAAAAATAAAGAGAGCAAGATAAAGAATTTATGTTCTTGAATCTTGAAGTCTTCAAAAAATTGTTGAAATATTCCTCTATCTCTAAAGAATGGTGAACTCTTGATCAAGACTAATGCAAAACATCATCAAAGTTACTTTTTTTTTCTTAGTCATAGGACTATATAATATATAAGGTTAAACATGGGGGCAACACGAGGTATAATCGGTATGCTAAAGAAAAAGAAGCAATCATAATTATACATAGCCCTTAATATGTATTTGTATATGATCTTTTTTTATATGGTTCTTCCCCAACTCTTCCAAAATTTCTCCATTTTGCTTAAATTCTTCTCCAAATTTGATTTTTTTCCTTATATAAAGACCTGAAATGAAAAAACTTCTTAAATTAAATATCAAATCCTTTAAAACCATCTGAGAAATAAGCAATATACCATGAACATAATGCTAAAAATATATAATATCTAATATACATCAATTATGCAATTCACTCTTCATCCTTTCATTTTCACTCATGCATACATTTAGATACTTTTAAGTATCTTCAAGTTTGGAAAATATCTTCTTCCTTTTCATACTTATAATTTAAAGGCTCTCAAATAGTTTATCATATGACAATTCAACATCACATTCATTATTATAATATTTAGAGTTAGAGAGTACCTCATCATTATGTCTAGCCATGAACCACATGTGAGTTCTTCTCCTTTCGAATGCCCACATTTAGAATCATTTGTTTCATCCAAAATTGAGGCTTTAAGTGCCTTTTTTTGTCCTTTTCTTCTTTTCATTTCTCTTATATTTATCATTATCCTTAAAAAGAGGCCATTGAGACTTCACATATCCAGTTACTTACCTTAAAATAAGTAATTTTATTTAATTTTAATTTTGAATTTGTCTTACCACCTTTTAACTCCTTTCTCTTTGAAAAATTCTCTCTTCTCAAAAAATTCTTAAAATTTTTAGTGATTAAGGTATTGGCTTCCTCACCACTTTCACTAGTTGATTTCTCTTCTTCTTCGCTTGATGCCTCCTTATATGTCCCGAAGGCTAAGTTATTCCTCCTTAGGGCAATTGTTTCTTCTTGTTGATTCTCCTTAAGCCTTATTTCATAGATGAGTAGTGATTTAATAAGTTCCTCAAATGGGAGAACGTTTAGATCTTTTACTTATTGGATTATTGTCACATTGGCTTTCAAAGACTTTGAAAGAAAACTAAGCAATTCTCTCACGATTTTAAAATTATAATATATTTTTCATAAGTCTTCAAGAGCATTGATAATATTAATGAAATCTAGTTTACATGCTAGATATGCTTTTGTAATACTTCACTTGAAATAATCCATATTGATGTGTTAGCATACTCACTTTTCACCCCTTTACTTAATTTGTTCCCTCATATGTAACTTCTAAAGTATGTCAAATTTTATGAGTTATTTCACACCTAAAGACTCTATTGAATGATCTCATTGTTTTTCGATTTTCAGAACTTTCATATTTTATTTTATGTAATAGGAAGAAATAATTTTTTTTATCATCTATAACTTTAATATAAATGAATGGACCAATTGAAACAATGTCCTATAAGTTAACATTTTTGGCCATAAAAAAAAGTTCATTCTAGTATTATGATATAAATAATCATTTCCATTAAAAAAAGAGTCTTACCAATATTTTAGCCATCTTGGCTAGATGAAATATGTATGCATCTAGATATCACATGAAGATCCTTTATCAAATTTTATTTTAAATTACAAAAAAAATAGACTCACTCTAATACCACTTATTAGTCCTTAACGACAACTAAAAGGGTGAGAATTGGGTTTTAGTGAAATTTATGATGATTTTTGCAAATTAAGAAAGACCCTTAAAATATTTCAAACTGAATGATGAAACATAATAACAATTTAAATAAGATCAATCAATCAATCAAATGAAATACAAAGCATATAAAAACAAAGGATGTAAGTCTATTTTTAGTGATTTGACAAACAAACCTTACCTACACCACTCCCCAAGTTCTCTTATAATTCCACTAATCTCTTCTTTTAACTAGGTAAAGAGAGACCTTCTTGTAATAATATTTTATTGAAAAAAAAAACCTTCCTGGAAGGATGAAGAGGAACCTCGACACTACTTATTACACATTAAATATATGAAATCCAATCCTAACTAATGTTTACAACTCAAATAAAGCATAATTGTAAACTTTAAAGCTGAAAGGCTCTCAATCATGTTATAACTAATAAATGAATGATTTCAAATGTTTAAAAGCTCTTGTAAATGTGTTATTGTAACCCCCAAATGTCATAAAAATAAATAAATCAAAATCCCAACTATTTATATCTATACTAGCCCCAAAATATCATTTAATATAAAAACTAGTCATAGTAATGACTAATAATAGTGACTTTAATCAACCAATCTAGCACAATGGTTAACTAATTGATTGACCAATATATCGATTAATGTTACATACAAACTAATTGTTTTTTTAAAGTTCCTAACATATTGGTTAACCACACCTTAATATTGATCAACCAATGTCTCCATAAACAACACATTGGTCGACATACCTATAAACTAGTCAACCAATTTGTTTGAAAATATGTTTCAAAGACTTTTCAATTTTTTTTAAACGTCAAATGCATTCCTTTGATTAAAACTTGATAAAAAAAAATTTAAAAGCTTCCAAAAGAGTATTCTAAAGATCAAAAGGGTTTTATTTAAAATTAAAACCTTGACTCCTCTTGATAAATGAAAAGATCTATGCATTAAGTTTAAAATATGATATTATTATGCATAAAGAGCC
Source organism: Erythroxylum roraimae (assembly GCA_027568915.1). Taxonomy (NCBI): domain Eukaryota; kingdom Viridiplantae; phylum Streptophyta; class Magnoliopsida; order Malpighiales; family Erythroxylaceae; genus Erythroxylum; species Erythroxylum roraimae. Next base: position 16,960,248 of record JAOSBL010000210.1, read on the forward strand.
CCTAAATTGTGTAAATAACTAATTAGAAGATAAAAGAAAGATTACAAGTAAATTAATAGACTTATTGAGCTTCGATCTTCCTTGATCTTGATCTTCTTTTTTACTTGAAAGCATTTGGTCTCCACATTTTTTTAACTTTAATTCATGTTGCTTTCTTTTAAAGCATCAAAGAATAAACCATTAATAGTAATTATCCTTTTCTTTCATCAAAACAATAAATGTATCCTCCCTTAGTTTAATAATAGAAAATTAGAGTGAGACCAACAGAAGGAGAGAAGAGAGGTTCAATAGCTCAAAATTTTATCCATAACAAGTAACATCATTTTAAATCAAATAAATCGAACGAGCTAGGCTAGGCCAAGTAGCCCGAGCCTAATTCCAACTTAAATCTTATTTTGGCCCAAGCTTCGCTTAAAATTCATTAATTCGAGCTTTACCCATTTACTTTAGGTCGAGCCCAGGCTAAAGTGTCACCCCTAATTAAAATCATTATGAAGAACTTTCATATTTGTTAGAATTTGAAGTATGCAAATAGAGAATTATATTTGGTTTTCATTAGAATTTTTTATCTAAGATAAAGAGTTAAGGATAACTGTTTCGTTATTGTCTCAACTTTATCTAAATATTAGTTTTAGTGTCTAAACTTTTAAAATTACTAATTTAGCACTTAAATAATTTGAAAATTTCAAAGATAGTGTACCCATTAGTCATTTTTATAGGAGTGCTAAATCAACAACAACTCTTTTAGTTAGAGTTGACATAACACCCATGTAGATTATGATATGGATTACAATATTATTTAAATATCAAATTACTCCCTTATGAATAAAACCTACATAAATTCCTAAACTAAATCCTACATCAAACCCTGAATGAATCCTTACATAAAATTATGTAATCCCTAATATAATTCAGAAGAGCAAATCTCAAATTTCAAATTAAAATATAGAAATACAAATTAGAATGAGAAAAGAAAGACACCAAACCATATCATTTTCGTTAAAGGTGGAATGTCCTTAACTTATAAGATTCAACTTCATAGTTCTAGTTATAGAGTATTTAGAAGCATTCTTCATTTGGACCTAGAATGCCTACAAATTACTGAGAAGGGCAAGAAATTCAATGTTCTCCTCCTTTAGAACTAATTTTGTAAATCTCATCTTAATTGTTCTAGATATTCCCAACTATTTACCTTATTGTAATAATGACATCTTCTGTTATTTTTGTGTTGTCATATTTGGGTTTATATTAATAGAAGTTCCTCTAAGAAAAAGTGTAACAAGAAACCTGTCTTAAGTTTAAAGGTTTTAGTTAGGATAATCTTTGTCCTCTTGCTTGTAATGTCAATGAGCGTAATCAATGGACATATTTATTATAAGAATCATAGGCAAGCAATGCTTGTTAAGGCCAGAAATGGTAGGTTGAAGATATTAAACAAACAAAAAAACCCACTCTTTTCTCTCAATACATGCCTCTTTGTTTTAATTTAGGGTTTGGAGTTTGTTCTTTTAAACTAATTTGTGGATTAAAAATTTTAAGGAAATCATAATTTTAAGTATTTAGGAATTTGTTTAGAGTTTGCCATAGGTTTAGTTTAGAGATTCAATTGGAGTTTTACTTATAAGGATTGACATGACATTTAAATAATATTATAATTTACATCATAATCCATGTGGAATATCTCATCAGCAATAATAAAAGGGTTATCACCGATTTAATATCCACTTAAAATGACTAATGAAGACGCTAACGTTGGAATTTTCAAATTATTTGAACACTAAGTTTAAAAATTTAGGCATTGAAAGTAACATTAGGACAAAATTGAAGTATTAATAGAATCATTATCCCTAAAAGATGTAGAGGCTTTATGTGGTTTTTCTAATATCAAAAAAAAATTCAAATTATTTTTCTAATCTCAAAAAAATTAATTTATTTACAATTAAAATAATCCTATGGTTATTTTTAGAGAGACAAATGAATAATGATGATAAGTATTTTACGATGAAAACCTTAGTCAAAGATACAAGTGGTGAATTTATTTATATGGATAGTTACATTATCGGGGACTAATTAGGAGTTAATAAATCTTTGTTGTACTAGAACATGGAATTCAATAGAAAACTTTAACATACTAGGATACAGGTAGAGGATCTCACGTAGAGAGTTTTTTTCATAACTCTTTTAAACTTGTTCCTTAGAATCTTTTGTCTTGTATTTAGTCTTATCATTTTATGTTTAGTTCTTCCTCCTTGGTTATTTAGTCTAAGCATTTCCTTACGTAGCCTAAACATATTCTTATGATAGGGTGTTTGTTTTTTGATTTACTTGTCTCTTTTCACCTTATATATATAAATATATATTATGAGATCTATTGGAAACAGACTCTTTACTAGTTAGGGGTAAGGTTGCATACTCTTGGACCTCCCTAAACCTTGCATTCGGTAGAACTTTTACTGAGTTATTGCTGATATGTCCTTAATGAATTATACATTTATTCCATAACACTTAGTGATTATTGCTATGAAATGTTTAAAGACATTCACTTTAGTTCATATTTGGTTTTAGGAACAATTCGGAAGTGAAAGAGCTAAAGTGAGTCAAAAGTATAATATTTGAGTCGTCTTCTTGAGATTCACACTCAATTGTCTTCATAGAGCAATAAGGAGAAGGATTAGAGCAAGAGAAGACAAGAAAATGCCAAAAAGAATTAAAGATGTAAGACTTATGACCACGCACCATGTTGTCATAGGTCATGAGTGTGACAACATTAATCATTCCATGTTGTCATAGTCACGTCTGTAACTTTGGCCAACTGTCCCCAAACCCTACTTTTCAGTATAAAAACATTGTTTTGACAATAGAATGTGATGAAAGGTTGGAGGGGTCGTTTTCAAAGAGGGAGCTTTTGGTTTGGAGGTTTCGGGAGAATGAAGAGGGACAAACCTCTCATCCTTTGGAGATCCATGGAGGACTAGGCTTCCCGACTCGATTCGGAGGTGATATTGATGTCAAAGAACCCGGTTAAGCATTTCTTTCATTTTGTTTTTTGTTCTTTCTCTCTTAGGATTTGATTATGTTATCCTATGTTCATTATTTGGTTATTGTGAAAAGATGATTATAATGCATTCATGAGATCATTTTATTACAAACCCATCATTAGAATCTTCAATATAATTTGTAATTGTTATATTGAGATTTTTTTATAACTACTAATGATATCAGACCATTAGGGATACAATCCGTAATTGTTTTGTTTCTGATTGATTTCTAATTATTAGGGGTAATGTAACTTTGTTAAATAACCTAAGCAAATATGGTTGTTGCCTTGATTAATCGATTTTTCATTTCATAATGCAGCTACCCAATTAAATCTAGAGAGCTTGTTCTAAATTATTTGGTAGCTAGGTGTAATTAATGAGCATCTTTTAATTAAACATGACCTAAGGAAAAACTGGAGTTAATAGAGCTTATCATTAACCTACGATTAATAGTTACTAGGAGAGGTATGAGAACAACAATTCAATGAAGTATGTTCAACTGTGTGTAGGCCCAAATTGAACCAATGAACGTGTCCCTAACGTATTATTCAATTTTCATCATTTTTTAATGTTTTGTTCAATTTTTATTAGTTTTTCATTTTATTTTCTTATTTGAAAATTAAACAAACACCCCCTAAACCTAAACACCGATTATTTTCGTTTCAAAAGCTTTACACAAACTCTCTATGGGATCAACCTAGACTCATCACAGCTATAGTTTTAGGTCTAGTTATTTTGAGTAGTGTTATAAAGCACTATGTCAATTTTGGCACTGTTGTCGGGGAGTATGTTGCTTTAGTTTTTATTCTTGATTTTAATTGGTGTTTTGTACATATTTGTTTATAATTAGTTTTTTTTCAACTATTTTATGATCTTTTCACTTTTTATTTGGTGTTTGTGTGTTAAAAAAATTTCATGAACGGAAGTAATTTTTTTATAACTCATATTCCTAATCTTATAACCAAGTTTGGAGTGATCATATGAACTTTAGTTAGGGATAGGATAACCAGCAAAATTACTTCCATGATAGTTTACAAGACACATAACAATTCTCGTAGAGACCAGAAGCTTCTTATTACGACTTAGTTCCATCTTTGGAAGAATTACTTAATGTTATGACTGCTAACAATATTCAAATTCAATAGAATAATTAATAGATGCAACAGAATACTCTACAATTCTAGCATTATGGAAGGCAATTTTGGTAGGATACAAAGTCTAGCATCCAAGATTTGGAGAGCCAACAAAACTTAGGTACATCTCTAGAAGAATTCGTTAATGTTATGACTACAAATACTTTGCAATTTCAACAAGGTGTACAGTAGTTCCAGCAGGAAGTGATGTAACTATACCAAGATACAACATCGATAATCCAGAACTAAGCAAGCCAAGTGGGTTAGATGATAGAAGCTCTCGATTGCCTAGTATCACAAAGTGAAGAAATGCAACCATCTCAACCTTAGGAGTACCTAAGGGATGTTAGTGCAGAGACCTTACAGAGTGAAGGGGAGCTTGAGAATCTTGAGAGAACTACTCAAGGAATTGCTTGTGAAGAAGAAGTGGAGAAGGAGCTTAAAGGAGAAAACGATCCATCATTCAGCTTGAAGGTGAGTATTGAGTCCATAATTATTGTTAAGCCTAATCCTTCACTTTTATGTACTAGATTGGAAAAATTAAACGAGGAAGAAAAGGGTGAAGAAATATTCGAGATATTTCCAGAGTGCATGGACTCAATAAAGATTGGAAATTGGAAGATAGGGAAGCCAATGTACGTGAATGATCATCAACTGAAGCCCTATCCTGAAGAACCTCAAATGGAGGAAGCATATATGACACCCGAATATCATAATTTTGTAAAGTGATGATGAAAACAAGGAGTTGAGCTATTGACAATGAACAAAGGTGTTGCTTGAGAGGCAACCCAAGGGAAGTTCATATCTTTTCCTTTACCTTTCCTTATTTATTTCTTACATACATGTGTGTTTTTAAGTTTGTTAGTCTCTTACTTGTTTTTAAGTTTTCAAACAAGAGAGAGAGAGAGGATCAAACAAACAAATAAACAATTTCTTCTTTTCTATTGCTTCTAGGACTGTACAATTATGATTAGAGAGTGAATTAACTAGAAAAATCCATGACAACTATATCATGTACTTTTCTCTTTTGATTGGTCAATATGTAGTATCTTTAGAAGAGTAGTAACTAGTGGTAGACAAAAGGCAGTGAGATTTTGAGTCTTATTAGACTGACACATCCATATCAGTCTCATTATCTTTTGTTTATGTGTAACCTTCATGACATGTACATCTTGACTTTGCTTTGAATTTATATTCAAGACCACATTTTTATCACATGCATTAACATGAAAATGATATAGGCATTCTTTGTTTCATAAGCTACATTAATCAAATAGCCCACCTATTGACATGTTTTTTTCCTTTATTAAGCCCGCTTAAGCTTTATATGCCTTTTCTTTTTAATGATAACCACATTACATGCTTTAAACCTAATCAAGTGCCCCACCTAAGCCTTAAAGCTAGTAGAGCATTTGTTAATTTTTGAGTTTGTGGATGTACAAAAGTATAAGTGTGGGGGGTGTGCATATGTTTAGGATGGTTATAATTGTTGGTATGCCATTTTATGTGTTATTAATAAAATTCCCATTTTGGTGTAGCTTCTTTCAATTTTTAAATAAAAATAAAAAGAAAAGAGAAAGAAAGAGAAAATGAAAAGGAAAAGAAAGAGAAAAAGAAAAAGAAAGAGAAAGAGAAAGAGAAAAAGAAAAAATGTTTAAATAAAAATATCAAGGAGGAAATGCATTTGTTTTTGCAAAGTTATTCATTATTAGTTTTTCCTCCTAAACTTGTATAGAATGGGTGATTTGAGTATGATGAATATGAGGTAGATATTGTTTTGAAGGATCACTATTTATGGTTATAATGTATTGTTTGTTTTCAACTGTATGAGTGATTCTTTCTAATTCTTTATGCTTCATGTGGCTTAAGGTGTAAGATCTTAAATTTGAGCTGTGAAACGTAGTTTTTCCACTCATCATAACTGATAGTACCTGGTGTTGAATGAATGTTAGTTTTTGCGTTTGCTGTTGCATTGAGTGTTACTTTTTCTTTACTAGCTTTAATGACTTTTGCATTACACTATCTAAATACATCTCACCTTAACCTCCACCCACATTACAATCTTGAACAGTCTTTTGATTCATGATTATGCATGTGAATCTTAGTGGTGGAGAAATGAAATGATATGCAAAGTTGTGGAATGTCATGATCATAAATGGTGTTTGAGTGTACCTATTGATATATCTTATTTAAATACATTTTGTCCAAGTCTACCTCTAGATTGCTCAGTTTCTAAAGGTGATGAATGTTGATTGATCATGAGTAGAAGTGTTAAATTTTGAGTTTTTATGGTTTTTTAATGTTGTTTCTCTTTACTTATGGCTATATATTATTGGGAAGTATGGAAAATGAGTAAGCGTTTTAGGTTGTGACTTTGATTTTGAGGTTTTGCCTGAGGATGGTCAAAAACTAAATGTAGGAAAATTTGATATATGCTTAATTGATTATATATTTATTCCATAACACTTAGTGATTATTGCTATGAAATGTTTAAAGACATTCAGTTTAGTTCATATTTAGCTTTAGGTATAATTTGGAAGTGAAAGACTTAAAGTGAGTCGAAGGCACAATATTTGAGCCGTCTTCTTGAGATTCACACTCAATTGTCTTCATGTAGTAAAAAGAAGAAGGATTAGAGTAAGAGAAGACAAGAAAATGCCAAAAAGAATTGAAGATGCAAGACTCAAGGCCATATACCATGTTGTCATAGGTCATGGCTGTGACAACATTAGTCACGCCCACGACACAAAGGTTCACGGTCATGAGCTAACATAGTCAAGCCCGTGACTTTAGCCAGTTGTCTCCAAACCTTACTTTTTAATATACACTACAAGAAATTGTATTTTTGGTGAAGGTAAAAGTTCTCACTAAAAGCAGTAATATTTGTCACTATTATTAATAGTGACCAATATTTGAAGTCGTCACCTCCCGTCACAAATACCTTCGTCACTACTAACATTGTGACAAATTTAAACAATGGTCACAATTATGCAAAGCTTTTATGACACTAAAACTTGTTAAATGTGTGGCAAAGCTATATGGTCACAATAACTTCAAATATTTATGACAAGTTTATCGTCACAATTAATATAAAGTAGTGACGAGTTAAGTCGTAACAAAACTTCATATTATTGTGACAAAATTTCCAACACTAAAACCTATCAAATATGTGACAACACAATATGGTCACAACAATTGTATTTATTTATAACAAGGTTTTGGACACAAATATTGTAAAATAGTGATAAATAAAGTTGTAACAATTCGTCATCATATTGTGACAAAAGTTTCGAAACTAAAACATATGGAATGTGTGACAACACTATATGGTCACAGCAACTTCATATATTTATGACAATTTTGTTGACACAAATAAATATAAAAACATATGGAATTTGTGACAACACTATATGGTCACAGCAACTTCATATATTTATGACAAGTTTGTTGACAAAAATAATATAAAGTAGTGACGAATAAAGACGTAACAGTACTTTATTTTATTATGACAACATTATCGCCACTAAAATAATTATAAATGTTGACAAAGTATTTGTCACTAATAATTTTTTTTATCAATGTCCATTGCTTCTTGGTCACTAATATTTTAATAAAATAGTGTCAACATCATTTCGTCACAAAAA
>JAOSBL010000210.1:16977730-16994317 GCA_027568915.1 Erythroxylum roraimae
GTCTAATGATGAAATGGAAACAATGTTCGAAACAAACTTAGGAACATAATAACAATCTTCTAATAATAAAGTCTTTCTCGTAGGCATAATAAGAGAAATAGTTCCTACAGCTAGAGCAGCAACACTTGCTCCATTCCTAACTTGTAGCTTTATTTCTCCCTTCTTTAATCTCCTACTGATCCTTAGACCCTGCAACATATTGCAGATGTTAAAGCTACTACTGGTATCTAATACCCATTTAGTAGAATCAATAGTAGTTAAAGAAATCATGAAAACATTTTTTATAAATGTCCCACCTTATTTCTTGCCTTTCAAAGTAGCCAAATACTCTAAGCAGTACTTAAAATATGCATCCAATGCATTAGCATCATCAATTCCCTCAGGAGGCTCTTTCTTCATGGGTTTATCGATCACATCGATAAGTTTTTCATGCATGAGAACAATTCTCAGATTGCGATACTAATCATCAAAATTGTTACCCGCTAGCTTATTAGCATCAAGAATGCTTCGCAGTGATATAGTAGACATTTTTTAGAAATCTAATAAAAGAGAAAAACACCAAAATAAGAACACAGTCATATATCATTAAGATATGGACTTTTATCTAAATATCTTTAAAACATGAATGAGCTCCTTGGTTGTCAAGTCGATACTCATGCATAATTAAAGAATGATAAATTGCCTATATTATCATATAAACTTTTTATAGTTTATAGTCCCCTGATTGTCAGGTCGTTCCTATTTGTATAACTTAATTTATCTATCCAAGTGACGGAGAATTAATTAATTTTATACTCCCTAGGTAGTCTAGGCTAAAAGTATAAAATTAAATAATTTTTCCTCACACATGCATCATATGCAATAGAAAATATTATTTATCCCTGAACTACAAGTTACCTGGTTATCAGGTCATTTATTGTAAACAAAAATAAATATTATTATCTATTTGAGTAGAAAATTTCTTTTTGATAAAATATCATATATTATATCAAAATAAACTCTATAATTTTAAAGGTCAAGATTTTAGGTCATTAAAACAATTTTAATAACACTAATGATCATATCATTTTTTAATTATTTTTTGATAACAATTAGCAAAAAATTAAAAAACTGTCAAAAGCTTTTCATTTGCTTTTAGAAGTGTTTATGTGTGATAACAACCGTCAAAAGCTTTTCACCAAAAGCCAATTTTCTATTAAAATATCACATCTGAAAATTTTACGCGCCAGCATATATAGTTCAGACCATAACTTGCATTAACCATCGTACGACATTCATTAAACAAATGGGCTTGTATATGTAACAAATGTATCCTGGGAAACCAATTTCACAGCCTTGTGAAACAACCTTGGCTTTTAACCATACGTACAACATCAATAAATGCATTCAATGAGTTTGTCATAAACAACACCACATCAGCCTTTACATTAATTAACGTACAACATCCATTACACGCATTTCATGTTTTAGTGTGCATGAGCAACATTTGTCCAATGGTTAGGTAATGCCTTTAGCAGTTAGCACGATATCTGTATATGTTTACTACTAATTCTTCATTTTCGTTATTTCAACAAAAATTGAGGAAAGAAATTATATGCAGAACATTAATCGAAGTGTTTCGGTTTTAGTGAAACCCATCTCAAAATACAGCCAAGATTTTCTCATACATATTAAATGAACATCTTTCATGTGTTAAAACCAATAACATAATCAAATACGCAAATCAGTGGCTGTTTGGCAAGTATGATGTAAAAATTGCAATTATATACTATCTATCGCGTTTAACAACATACTAATAATAAGAATAAGTAAAGGATAAATACCTGGAATTTGTGAATTAACCAATACTGAACTTCGAAAATACGAAATCTTTATGTACTCCACACCAAGAAATATATCCCGCTTTCAACACTTGATATAGCTATAGTTAATTTTGAAGAACCTTTCTTAAAATACGGAGAAAACAATTTTCTCTATTTTTCTCTTATCTTTGTGTTTTATACGATAGTCGTATAAAAACCAAAACAACTCTTTGTATCTCACTTTGTATATATCTCACCGCACAAAAAACGAAAAACAAGTCTCTGTGATTTAACTCTTTTCCTTTTCATGCACGTTGTGTTTTTGTTTTTTTTACAAGGGAAACGAAAACGCAAAATCAGACTTTGGAATACATCACGCCGACAGCATCACGGCAGAGAAGCTCTTGGATGCCATCTGGTGGCTCTGGAAGAGAGTAGAGGCCCGGGCGAAGAATAACCGCAAGAGTGGCCAATTTGTCCGCACACTGGTTGCCCTCTCTGCAACCGCCCAAGGACGATGGATAAGCTCCTGAATACCTGTCACCAAAAAGGAAACTCCAGTGAGCACAGAATTAGGGTCAGAAAGGAGATTAATGACTTCCAATGAGTCGACTTCGGTAATGACCCGGCGATGTCCTTGCTCCCATGCCAAGGTAAGGCCCGAATACACGCCCCAAAGTTCCACTTCTAAGGGCGAACCCCTACCAAGGCTTTGCTGAAACCCCCCACACCAGGTCCCAGTATTGTCCCAGTACTATCCCGAATTAAACCGCTAGCGTAGATCTTGAAAGAACTGTAACGAGCAGCACCGTCCGTATTGACCTTAACCTAACCCGCCAAAGTTTTGGACCAGCCGACAAGGGAGCCCAAGGGGACCCCCTAGTCAGGGAAAACACAGGTTTCCATAGCACGAGCTCGAGCGATCCAATCCACATACTCGAGAATAGGACGGGAACCATTCTCCGGCCAAGTGAACCCCGGTTCAAAGAGACTACTGTTCCGCCACCTCCAAAGGAACCAACAAGCGACACCAAAGATAATAGCCCACGCTTCCTATTGCACCATAATGTGCTTAGTGAGGTTAGACTGGAACCACGTCTCCTCGTCCTGCTGGAAGAAATGCGTGTTAATCACCGTCTTAGGAAACTGGCGCCAAAGGGCGACCACTCTCGGGCAGTCCCTAGTCACATGAAGGGCAGACTCGACCTGGCCACAGAAAGGGCAGCGGTCGTCCGTGGCCATATGACGCACCACTCGTTGCTGGTTCGTCAGGAGTTTACGTTTGGCAGCAAGCCAGAGGAATGACCTGATCCGCTGAGGGCCAGGCCACTTTCAAATAACCTCCCAAAGTTTGGGGGAGGAGCCCCTGGACTGCCCGACAATCAGATCATAAGCAGAAGCCACAGTGAAACATCCATGGGCGGTCGGGGCCCACACCGCCCTGTCATCCCCGAGGTGGGCCGCACCAGGGCAGTAATGGGCCAGCTCCATACAGACAGCGGAAGGAAGATAACGTTGAAATTCCTGACAATGCCACCCGCCACCGGCGTCCGTGAAAGACGCGACTGTGGCAGCCTTAAGGCAATCTGGAACAGGAGCGAGGGCTACAAGGATAAGAGGACCCCAGTCCGCCAACCAATTATCCAGCCAAAAAAGAATGTGACGCCCATTGCCCAATTCCCATTTGAGGCCCTCTCGAACAATGTGCCAGGAAGCGGAGATCCCTCGCTAGATGACCGACGCCCCTGAACGGGAAGTCGTCTGGGGAAGCGGAGAGTCGGCAAACCTATATTTGGTACGAAGGATTTGGACCCACCACACATTGGGCTTCGTGATAAGGGCCCAACCTAGTTTGGCCAGAAAAACATCGTTAGTAGGTCGAATACGCCTAAGCCCCAAACCGCCGGACGGCTTGGGTTGACACACAGAATCCCAACTGACCAGATGTGGTTTACGATGGTCTGGGGCAGACCCCCAAACGAAGTCCCGCATAAGTTTCTCCAGATCGTCGCACAGCTGCTGAGGGAGGTGAACAGTTTGCATCGTGAAGTTTGGCAACGAAGCAAGGACCGTTTGGGTTAAAGTAACCCGACCTGCAAGAGACAACATTTTGGCGCACCAACCGGCCAGTTTGTGGTGGACTTTATCGAGAACATATTGGTACGTATGCCTGGTCATCCGCTCGTGGATCAAAGGAACCCCTAAATACTGGCCCAAATTATTCGTACATGGCACCCGAAGGTCGTGGTGAAGCCGTCGCGCAAACTCCCGGGGGACATTCTTAGAAAAGAAGAGACGAGTCTTAGCGTGACTAATTTGCTGCCCAGAGGCCTGACAGAAGAGCTCCAGAGTCCGCACGATGACCTGTGTCTGCGAAATGTCAGCTTCAGCAAAGAGCACCAGGTCATCAGCAAAGAAAAGGTGGGAAATAGGGGGGCCCCGACGACTCAGCTTAATCGGCTTCCACGCCCCACTACCCACCTCGTGATTGATGAGGTGACCGAGGCGCTCCAAACAGAGGACGAACAGGTAGGGAGAAAGGGGGTCTCCTTGCCTGAGCCCAGCGTAGGGCGGAAAGGCTCCAAGACCGTACCTTGCCAGGTAACCTGCAAGGAAGTAGTCGTGACACACTGCATGATAACCCAGATAACATGCTCAGGGAGCCCAATCTCAACCAGGGTGTCCTGAAGGAATTGCCAACTCAGCCAGTCATAGGCCTTCTCCAGGTCCACCTTCAAGGCCAGAAAGCCGGTTTTACTCGACTTCTTCCGCATAGAGTGAATAACCTCCTACGCTATAACAATATTGTCGGTGATATGTCGCCCCGGAATGAAGCTACACTGGTTTGCCGCCGTCAAGTGATCCTTAAGCGCTTTCAACCGATTCACCATAACCTTAGAGAGGACCTTGTAAAGGACATTACAAAGGCTAATCGACCGAAATTGCATTAGCTGGACCGAGGAAGGGATTGTATGGATGAGGACCAGAAGGGTACGGTTAAGATCATGGTCCCACCGCTCTATACGAAATACAGACTGGAGAAAGGACACAATATGCTGCCCAACCTTCCCCCACTAGGCCTGAAAAAAAACCATTATACCCATCAGCACCAGGGGCTTTGTGAGGATTCATGGCAAACACCGCACTCCAAATTTCTGCCTCCCGGACAGGAAGGGACAAGGACTGGAGCTGCTCCCCGGACAGGGACGGGAAGGCACCAGTGGAGGGGAACTGACAAGGAGACGCAGCTTTCGGGGCATAGAGCTGAACGGAATACTGCTGGATCAGACTGCGCAATCGGGCCTGGTCTGTAACAACATGTCCGGCGGAGTCGGTAAGCAGCACAATTCGAAGCTTCTTCTGCTTGGACATGGTGAGGGTATGGTAGTAGTGGGTGTTCCGCTCACCCTTAGAGAGCCATTCGCACCTGGCTTTCTGGTGCCAGAACAGTTCTTCCTCACACAAGACAGTGGACAACTCGCCGCACAGTTGGTCTTCCAAAGCCAAAAGCGAATCCCGCGAGTCGCTTGTCATGGCCCATTGGATCCCCGTCAGCCGAGCAAGCAGCTTCTTTTTCCGAAAGAAAATATTCTCGAAAGTGAGTTTGTTCCAGGAAGAAAGGTGAGTAGCAAATTGGTCTAATTGACTACTCAGGTCCCCCCCCCCCCCCCCCCCCCTGTAGGGGCCCAATGTTGATCGACCACAGCAGGAAAGTCCGAATGAGTGAGCCAGGCATTCAGGAACCGAAAGGGCGGGACTCCAGTAACCCTCGGATGGGGGCGGTCAAACTGGAGAAGCAGGGGACGGTGATCGGACCCGAGAAAAGGGAGGTGGTGGATCGTAGTGTGAGGGAAGGTCTGCATCCACGCCGACGAACCAAAAACCCTATCAAGACAAGCTTGGACCGCACCGCGACACCAAGTAAACCTCGAGCCGATGAAACTTAGGTCGTGGAGGCCACACCGATTCACCCAGTCCTGAAACCTACGATTCACGACTCAGGTCGAAGGAGAGCCACCCCGTTTATCAGAGATCTCCAGCTTAGCATTGAAGTCGCCACCCACGACCCAAGGCCGAAGAGTAGAGTCACCGATCCAAGACAACACCGGCCAGAGCAGGGATTGCAGGGGGATTTGCGGACTATCATAAACAACGGTTAGAGCGAAAGAGTGAGCCCCATACTTGACAGAAGTGTGTAGGAGTTGCCGATGGGCCATGATCACCGAGACATCAAAAGTTGCCTTCCAGGAGAGCCAAAATTCGCGGCTCATAGAGCCGAAGGTAAGTGCGCAAGACGGAACACCAACCCTCCCGCCCCTTGGCAATTCCAAATTAAAATCGTCATAAAAGCAACGGGAAGCGAAAACCTACGTCGAAGCATCCGAAATGCTCCCAACTTCCTCCTCCCTGGGCACCTCAACTGGAGCCTCGGGCAACACTTCCTCAAGCTGTCCCGGGTCGAGGGTGTCATCGGCCCCGGACGAAGGCATAACGATATCGATGTCCGGAGGGTCGGGGGGTCGGGACTCCGGCCGGGCAACCTGTAGTCCAGGCTCCTCGACGCCCTCTATGAGATTAGGCTGCTCATCCCTGCCCAATCCCGAGTCCGCCAGAAGTCGACGATCACAGACCAGCTCAGAGTGAGACGATAAGTCGATCGCCAGATTCCGATTGGGGTCCGTAGGTTTTAAAGGGAAGGAGGGGAGCGGGCCCAAGGTCGGGGTCGGGCTCCCGCTAGCCTGGCCACGTTCGTCCCGAGCCGGACGGGAGAGGACGACGCCCTTGCCTTTAGAGCCCGGCAGCGGCCTACGAGATTTGCCATTAGGGCGCGATGGGCCGGCCAAACTCTAGGCAGGTCCAGTTCCAAAGAGACTAGGTAAGTTGAACTTGTGGCCAACCCCAACCAAATTCTCGTTGGGAGGAGCAGCAGGTGAACTAAAAATCATATCAACTCCAGTATCATGTTGATGTAACACCTCAAACCTCGAGCCTCCCACCTCTCCACTTGATCGGCGTGCACCAGACTGCACCTGTCCCTTCGGAGTCAATCGCGTCAGCGGTGGACGTTAGTCCATGGCCCGTAGCCTGTGCCGGATGGGGCCTTGAGTCGCTGCGCTGCCGGCTCCCTTGGACGCCCGGATGCCGTCTCCCCAACGCCCGTTGTGGTCAGCGGGGTCTGCTCAACGTTGGCTTCGGCCTGCTTCCGGGGGCAGGCGCTTGGAGGGTGACCGATCATCCCGCACGTGTAGCACACCAGTGGTAGCCCCTCGTACGTGATGAGCAGCAATTCTCCGTCAAGCTCGACACAGGATGGCAGAGGGACGCTCAAGTCGATTTCCACCGCTAGGCGGGCAAAGCGTCCCCGCTGCGCGTTCAAAGAAGCTTCGTCGATCTTCACTATGGTGCCAACCAAGTTCCTTAACGCTGACAGGATCTGCGGGTGGTAACGCGCGATGGGCAAGTTGGGTATGCGGATCCAAACCACTGCACGCGTTATCGAGGCTTGGGCTGGCCGGAAGTCTGGAGACCACCGTTGGATGGCGAGCACTTGTCCAAACAACGTCCACGGTCCACAGGTAAGAACCTTCAGAAAATCGTCCTCCACCTGAAACTTAACGAGGAAGAAATCGTGGTCCAAGTCCACTATTTTAACCGGTCCTCGCGGTTTCCATAAACTTCTCGGGCGGGAGCTGATCACTGGGAAACTTACCTGGCGGCCCAGTAGTTTCAGCACCACCGTCCGCTCCCACTGGTGGTCTAGCCTCTGCCGAAGAGTTGTCGAGAGGAGAAGACAGCCGCTGTGCGCCCCAGTGCTGGAAGTGATATCGCCATCCTGAACCTAGACGGGGTTATCGTCCGGCCAGGCTGCGGTCCCCGTGACATCGGCCACGACCGCGCCACCTGTGACAGCTTCGCTATACATCGACTTTGGCGGTGGGGGATCGTCATCCCGTTTTTGGGTCCTACCCTTCTTAGCTAGATGGGCCTCGGAGTCGAGGGACGCCATTCGGCGGAGAGACACGCCGTCCAGTCGCAATGCAAACGTGAAATGAAGCAGCAAGAACAACGTCAACATCGTGTAGCATGAACAGTAGTCAGCTCAGAGAGCTATTAATTCTTATGTGTATTTTAAAATTTCGTACGGCTCCTCCTTTAATTGAGATTAAGGTCATTTTCTAAATTTAACTATTAATTTTTTATAAAATTTACGCAATAATTAATTAGTTTTTCTTGTATTAATAGGTACGATCCCATATTAGACAAAACAGCCGGTACAACTTATACATGAATTTAGTACAATATTTTATTATTTAGTATTGTTTTATGGCTGGTACAACATATGCTGGTTGATATCGACCAAAAACAATACGAAACCCATGACATTAATTTGACCCTTTTATTTAATTATTACAAAGTGAAGTCTGACCTTCTAAAGGTTCCTAAGAGTTTTATCTAGTAACTTAAATATCGTACGGTATCGACACAAAACGAGTACTAAATAAGGAAGTTTCATACCAAATTTTAGTATTGATCGATTCTAACTTTTTGAGGTTGTTGATGGTCAAAATATCGGTCAATTTTGTAATTTTAAAAAAATTATGACTAAATTAAAAATTTTAAAATTTAGTCTATGTAAAATAATAATTTCCTATATATGAAAAAAGAATATGATAAAATTATCTAAATTTTATTTAATAAATAATAAATATGCAAATAAGAATATCTTAAATAATTTTTTCATGTTATTAGACTTATACAAATAAGAATATATTAAATATTTTTTCATGCAATTATTTTAAAAAAATTCATGTGATTATAGATTGCGTAATTAACTATTAGTTTAACATAATTTTAATAATTTTTTAAAATTTATATAATTCATATTGGCAATATATATACTTTTTAATGCACTTATGTAAAAAATTATTGTAATGACTTTTGAAATATGTGAAGATAACATTTAAAATTAAATTCACTTATTATAAATTCTTATTTTGACTTTCTATTATTCTTAATTTTATGTCTATATAAAAGTTAAATGATATTTTTCTCATCTTAGTTTATAATAAAATAATTATTAATAATAATATTTTTTATATCAAATTTATATTGTTATAATTCCTTGAGATATGATTAAAGTAAAGGAAAAAATTTATCTAATATGCTATATTGAAGAACCGTATTATAATTTTATAAATTTAACCAATATTTTATAATTTTAAAAAATTATCTGAAATCCAGACCGATACCATTTCGTACCAAAACTAAATGATATTTTATTATCTTCTTCACTTTGATATTTTAAAAGAGACAATGGTCTTGAAATCTTTTACTGAGCCTTAGGACCTGCAGTCAACACATTCCAAAGGGCGGGAAGGATTCCTGGCAGAACTGCAGAACACGACGCCTCCTCTGCCTATTATCATAAAAATTGTTCCACGCGTCAATTTACGGACTTTGGAATCGTGCAACTTAACCAAAAACTCGACACCAACTCGCGACACACGCGTACCTCAATCTCTCCAAATTCCGACGATGTCCACCGCCACGACCAGCCACCACAACAAATCAATTTCCAATTCCGATTCCGATGCCGATTCCGACATCGACACCGACCACTCCCAATATGAATCACACAACCGCCACCACCACAACGACCTCTCCAACTCCATTTTCAGATCATACTTTGAACACACCAAAAACCAATCTGCATCAAACACAGCCCCCACACCACACGATCTCTCAAAGATCCAATCTTTTCTCAATTCTTCTTCTTCTGGTGCTCTCTCATGCCTCATTTGTCTCGAACGCGTAAAACCCTCTGACCCCACTTGGTCTTGTACTTCTCTCTGTTACGATGTCTTCCATCTCCTGTGTATCCAATCCTGGGCTCGACAAGCCTCCGATCTCTCTGCCGCACGCAATGCCACACGCCTTCCCATCACCCAGGATAAAGCCTCGGAGACTTCGACGTGGAATTGTCCAAAGTGCAGATCAGTGTACTCCAGATCTGAAATCCCCAAATCTTACTTCTGCTTTTGTGGTAAACTTGAAGAGCCTCCAAAGGACAACCCTTGGATTCTACCGCATTCTTGCGGCGAAGTTTGTCACCGTCCCTTGAAGCACAACTGTGGTCATTTCTGTTTATTGCTGTGCCATCCTGGACCGTGTCCTTCGTGCCCAATACTCGTTAAAACGAGATGCTTTTGTGGGAAAGTTGAAAATGTTAGGCGATGTGGGCAGAAGCTGTTTTCGTGCGATAGTGTGTGCAATAAATTATTGGATTGTGGAATTCACCAGTGCAGAGAGATTTGCCATGGTGGGCCTTGCCCGCCTTGTCACTCTCACGGGGTTTATAGATGCTATTGTGGGAAGAAATTGGAGGAGAGAGAATGTTGTGAGAGGGAATTTCAATGCGAGAATCCTTGTGACAGATTATTGGGGTGTGGGAAGCATGTTTGCCAGAGAGGGTGTCATTCAGAGGATTGTGGGGGATGTCCTCTTCAAGGGAAGAGATCGTGTCCATGTGGAAAAAGAGTGTATGAAGGAATTCCGTGTGATGTTGTTGTGCCTGTTTGCGGTGCTACCTGTGATAAGAAGTTGAGTTGTGGTTATCATAGGTGCCCTGAAAGATGTCACCGGGGACCGTGCTTAGAGACTTGCAGACTTGTAGTCACCAAGTCCTGCCGTTGTGGTGGCTTGAAGAAAGAGGTAAGCATACATCAGTCTAGGCCATTGCTTTATTAGACTGACCTTCGTATTTCACTTTTTTTTTTTTTATAACAATTTGGATAGCTGTTATGACCTTTGATTACATGGGCAGTGAATCTGTTTCCCTTCTTTATTTTCCGTTTTCAAAAACTCCTGGTTCCATATTGGAAGATTTAACTGAATTTAGATTAGGTTCCTTGCTGTCAAGATTTGGTTTGTGAAAGGAAATGCCAGCGACTGAGAGACTGTGGACGACATTCATGTAAGCGTAGATGCTGTGATGGTGACTGCCCACCATGTGGAGAGGTGTGTCTTGCAATACAAGCTTGCGCTTTGTGTAATAGTTATGTGGAGGTTATAGTAATTGTTGTAAAATTTTAGGTTTGTGGTAAGAGGCTTCGATGTAGGAATCATAAGTGTCCTGCTCCATGTCATAGGTATGTTCAGTTCCCAGCCTTGCTTGCTTACCTTGTTATATCTTTCAAGCATACTATGTCTGGATCCATATGCACTCTGTTTAAGTGATATTTTGATTAGAACATGCGTATGAAAAATATCTGTGAGGTTTTGTAAGGATCTCATTCCTGCAGGTGAATTAGTAGTAGGACCATTTCATTTAAATGATTAGAAATTGCAAGACGTAATTATAAGTCTCTTCAAAACAGTTTCTCCATAACTGGTTTTATTCTTCTAGAGGTCCCTGTGCTCCTTGTCCTGTGATGGTTGTGATCTCTTGTGCTTGTGGCGAGACAAACTTTGAGGCAAGTACTTCTGTTTGTACTCTCCTTACGTTTTATAAAAGGTGCTGGATATCATTATTTGAATGACTGATGGATTCCTTCTTAGGTTCCATGTGGTACTGAGATGAATCAAGAACCTCCCAAGTGTCGTAAATCATGTGCCATAGCTCCTTTATGCAGGCATGCATCAATGTCTAAGGTACTAATGGTAGTTCATCCATTTTTTTGCATCGTTGTATTATGCGTTTTTATTGCTATAGCTCCAAATTATGAGCAAATTCTTTAAAAGTTGTGCAATAAGCTGGGAAATCGCTGATGATTTTTACATTGTTTTATTGTCCAGCCCCACAAATGCCATTATGGAGCATGCCCTCCTTGTCGGTTTATTTGTGAGGAGGAGTACCCTTGTGGCCATAAGTGCAAATTAAGGTTTGGATCTTTTTAAGTTAACGAAACAATGGTTAAGAAAATTATTGGAGCATTTTCAGATTTCAGACCTTTGATTTTTTTCTTTTCTGTTTATTGTTTAGTTGTCATGGTCCAAGACCCCCTCCTAATCCTGATTTTACGTTGAAGCCTAAGAAGAAAAAGAAAAATCATCAAAGTGAAGGTATGGCCGGAATTCCATGCCCTACATGCCCAGAACTTGTTTGGAGATCATGTGTTGGTCAGCACATTGGAGCAGAAAGGATGGTTTGTATCACTTTCTTTTGTTGGTTACTTATTTACTTAACACATCAGCTGAAGTATGGTGCTGGTTTTCTGAATTCTCCTTTTGGTTTGGGGGTGGGTGTCTTCTCATTCTAGATGGCCTGCTCAGCCAGAACTGAGTTTTCTTGTGAAAATTTGTGTGGGAATCCTCTTCGCTGTGGCAATCATTATTGTACAAACACTTGCCATGCTCTAAAGTGCCAGAATTCGGCATTGTCTGTTAAAGTGAAAAAAGGCGAGGCTTGTGAAGAGTGTCAACTTCAATGTCAGAAGGTGGTACAATTACATTGTTGCACTAACTTACTGTCTTTGTTCTCATTCATTAGTCTGTTCATATGCTTTATTGTCTTTTCCAGTAATATTATCCTATTGGTTAGATTGATGACATGTCGTCAACAATTTGTCACCACAGCACTTATTGCTGCATCTGAGACATTCATGACACCATCACTATGTTTTTGGAAATCCATTAGTTACTGTCTGTTATTTCTGATATTTATTCAGGAGAGGCATCCTGCTTGTCCACATCCTTGTCCTCTGCCATGTCATCCTGAAGAGTGTGCCCCATGTAAAGTGCTTGTGAAGAGATCATGCCATTGTGGTTCTATGGTCCATGTTTTTGAGTGTATATACTACAATAGCTTATCAAAGGAGGAGCAAGTTCATGTTCGTTCATGCAATGGACCCTGCCATAGGTAATACTTGAATTCCATTTTTTTTCTTTTTCATTTCAGTCATTTTTAAGCTTCCTGTTACTTTCTTTTCAGGTAATTTAATTTTCCTATTACCTCCATTATTACTTTGTTTTCCCTTCTTGCTCTCACATCTTTGACCCATATTGATTAGCATATGACTTCCATGATTACTTTAACTTCCTTGCACTCGCATGCTTTTCATTAATCTCTCATATGTTGATGGAGGAAATTATGCGAAAAAAAGGTGTTACTGGAAGCGATAGGCATTACTTTGTACGTGTTTATGTATGGAACTTTGACAATATGTTGAACCTGGTAGGAAGTTGCCCAATTGTACGCATTTATGCCCAGAGATCTGTCATCCTGGTCCATGCCCATTGCCTGACAAGTGCAACAAAAAGGTAATATTTGCAATTAAGTCTTCAATAAGAGAACCCCTGCAGATAAACTGTTATTTGAACCACTACTTTTTGATTTGATATTTCATTTCAACCTTTTCTTTCAAAAGGTAACAGTTCGATGCCAGTGCCAAGCCCTGAAAAAGGAGTGGCTATGTAAGGAAGTTCAAGCAAACTATCGCAAAAAGGGTTGTGATCCCAAAGATTTGTCTAAAAACCAGTTTGGGCTTGGACTTCTTCCTTGTGTTTCTGAATGCAGGAATAAAGTGCAGGTTGTAGATCAGGAATTGCATATACGTAAATCTAAAGATTTAGAGGTACTTGCTCTTTCTAGGGTTGTTCAGTTTGCTGGGTTTAATTTGTTTTGTACGTTGGTTGAAAGTTGTATTGATGGCTTTCTGACGCTCTGGGGCATGACAGCTTATTTTGGGTTTGAAATCCTTATATTTTCTATTACAAGAACCAGGAACTTGTTTCTTAAATTAATCTTAAAATTGATATCTTTCGGTGTAAAAAGTTAAGAAAGTCATCTAATCTAGTTATGCACATGCATGATAGTGATACTTTTTGGTAAATGGGCTTTCATAATATGTTAAATTCCTGAAGGAGAAGGCTTTTCATACTGAGAAGAACACACCAAAACGAAGAAAGCGCCGTGAAAGGGTACAAGAAGGAACGCAGATCTCAAGATTGCAGGTATGCACCGTTATTGTCCATCAAAGCCAACTACTTGCTACTTCTCTCTTTGCTTTGCTTATTGGTGGTGATTCTTTTGGAACAGAAAGCTGCAGCCTACGTGAAGTGGCTTCTTTTAATGGTTGCCATTGTATTGGCCCTGCTGGTAGCAACATATTTTGTTTACAAGGGTCTCCTGTGGCTCTCTGATTGGATGAATGAAGTTGATGAGCAGAGACTAAGGAGAAGATACCCGCGAATATAGTCATCGTCAAGCTAGGTTGCCAAATGGAATTGGGTCAAAACTATATTTTTGCTTAAATCATATGACAGTTATATACCGATAAAACTTGAGAGGTTTCAAATTGCTTTTCCACCCGCCCCCCCAGTATTTCACCTTCTAGGGATGGAGGTGAGAACACATTTTTGTGGTTTAGAAGTGCAAGTGAGATGCCACACTTTGGTTCTTAAGGTCGCAGTTTGTTGAGTTATAAGCTTTGCATGCAGTTGTAATATAATAACCAACACTTTTTTTAAAAATCAAACTTTTATTGAAATAAAAAGATTAAAAATGATGCTGCAATAAGCGACAGAGAGTGTAGGTATCCTCATTTGCCTGCTGTTAACAATTTTCGTTGATCTTGTAAATAATGACAATAATAATAATAAAGCAATGGAAGTTTACTTGAAAAGTTTGTTGGGGTTGAGAATGGCAATTGTCTTTCGAGAAGAAAGAAACAAAGCTTGGTTTATGACTCTAAATCGGTGAGTATACGAGAAATTTTGGAAGAATCTCTTTCTTATTGTTATAATTCCCAGAAGTTAGATCTGCGTCTTATTGTAATAGAAAGAGTCCCACTCCCACAGACCTGCACTTGGCTTATGATATGATAGAATGTTTGTTCATTTTCACTAGAACGTGTTTTGACTTTGTGAGGTGAATACAACACAAAAAGATGAGCTTCCATGTAGCCTAAAGAGCGCGGATTTTGGGGTCTTTCTTGACAAGTTAAGCATTTTTCCTTTTTTGGCGATACTGGAGATGTGCTTTGGCTTCTTTCTATTCCCTTACGATTCTTCTGCTGCGAAATCGGCGCCAGATTCGATCTTGCTCACAACAGAATAAATAAAAAAAATTTTGTTTTTGAATTAAAATTCATCATTTTCTTGTCATTTCCTTAAAATCATTTATGAAATCGACTAATCTTAACAACTATTGTGATACAAGTGTTTTATCTCTAACAATATCTATAAGACGAGTTGAGATACTTTTGCAACAGTTGCTGAGAGGGTTAGGTAAGTAGTGTCAGATATCTTAAAATCTAAGCTTATTTATAACATGTTTTCGATATTTTAGTAATTTAATTGAAATAAAATTTTAATTTTAATTAAAATTTAATTAGAATTACAATTAATTTTAATTGAATATCAATTATATCTAAATAAAATTCAATATCTCATATTAATTATTATTTAATAAATATCTCATATTCAATTATAATGTTTTTCAAATTTTATCATCAAATTCAACTTGATTAAAGCACTTTTCTCTCTTCATCATGTTCTTTGTATATAACTCATTAGATTCTCAAATATATTGACTATAGATATAAATTATAACCTTAAATTATATTTAGAATTAGATAAATTAAACTCATTTAATTTATTTTTAGTTCTCTAATTAAACAATTTATATCTGTAAATCAAGTTTGGTGTCTAGCAACACATCATTACAACTCAAATATTTATGAATGTTAAAGTAGTTTGGACTAATCTTTTTTAGTATAATTTTTTCGTATAATTCAATCTTTTCATCATATAATATTTCAATTAGGCATAGAACATGAAATTAATGTCCACTCAGTGAGTCCAATCGTATTAGTTATTCATCTCTAGTAGTTGATTCAATTAATGACATTTCTAAATTGTTTTACAATGTTTCAATTTACCTTGTTCAAAGATTTTCCGAATCAATATTAACTAAAAACAATGAAATATTATCCTTAATCACTTTAGGGTGATACATCCTATATTGTTCATTTAACTACCTCTGTACAGTTCATGTTACATCTAATGACTATTGAGTGAGCTAGCCTTGACTAGAATAGGTCATAATTAGTATCATTACATAAAATTCCCTATATGAGATAATTTTGGAGATCTCAAGTCAAAAGATCACTTATACATTCATTATAATGAGAATTTTTATAGACAAACAAGTAATGTTTGAAATAAATTTCTCATATGGGATTAATTCAATGAACATATTCTCTAACAAGCACCTACACGTTTGTTAAAATATCTTTATATTTTAGTCTATAAGACCAACTATATTCTTCATAAGAAACATAAATTGTGGTAGTCTTTTTATGCCCTATTAATATTTATTCTCAATAGAACAATGACTAGAAACAATTTAGGGATAATATATAGAAGCATCATGAATCTCATTATTATAATCTTATCAAGTTTCATTTGCAACATACATTTATCTCATGAACTTTATCATATATATATATCTAAATATATTTAAGATAACTATGCCTATAAATAATTACGTCCATAAACTACAACCAACTGATTTGTTGTAGGGTATAAACCAACAATTTCTCACCTACACTAAGCCAATCATTTAAGTATTTTATACTGTATTAATGTAGCACCCCACTCCTACCAACCCGAACCCGACATCGATGGTGATATCCGAGTCCGTGCCCCGCGAGGGTGGCGTGCTAAATGCTCAGTCGCTCTGAAATCAGTATACTTTTTTTTTGAACTCATAACACAATATGCGGAAGTCAATAACCAAATAGGGCCTAAGCCCTTTTCAATCATTCAAGGCAATTTACAAAAT
>JAOSBL010000210.1:16995890-17017466 GCA_027568915.1 Erythroxylum roraimae
GCGATAAAGAGGGTGTTGAGGTATCTGAAGGGGACAATTGATTTCGGTCTTTTATATGAGAGAACAGGTGATTGTAACCTCAGTTGTTATGCGGACAGTGATTGGGGAGGAGCAACTGAAGACATGAAAAGCACATCTGGATACTGTCTGACGTTGGGGTCAACAAGTGTGTGTGTGTGTGTGTGTGTTATGAACATGCGTGTGAATTGGGAATTTTCAGCTAAGTTTAATGGTATTTTCTTGTATAGGCACATAGATCCTGGACTTCAAGAAAGTCTCAGAACAATTTTTTTTGTTTTCCGCACTACATTTATATGATGCATGCACCGGGATTTTCCTATATCCATTGGTTAATTCTTCCATTTATGTTGTCCAACAATGGTTTGCAATCATCTACCTTTATTTTCCTTTGGGATATTGGCACTCCTAAGTATTTGAGAGGTAGATTCCCTTGTTTCAACCCTATCTCGATAGCCTCCAGAGCTTCATCTCTATCAAAATTATAAGATAAATGGAAGGAACTCTTTGAGGGGTTGCTTCCCAATCCATAAAACTCCTAAAAAACCTTTATTGTTTGCATAAGTATATTAATAAAGTTGTTATTAGCCTTGCAAAACAATAAGAGGTCATCAGCAAAAGCAAGGTGAGTGAGCTTCGTACCCTTACATCTACGGTGATATTTGAATTATATTCCGGTACTTGTTGTCCTAGCAAGAAGAGTGGGCAGTGTTTCCATGTAAAATACAAATAGGTAGGAGATAGGGATTCCCTTGCCTTAATCCTCTTCTATCTCTGATTAACCTAGTCGGCTCCCTATTGACCAAAATTCCTAACGTTGCAATTGTTACACATTCCTTTATCCACTCTCTAAATAATATAGGATAGCCAACTGATTTTAGAACGTTACAAAGAAAACTCCAGTTGATATAATCATAATCCTTAACTAGATCCATCTTGATTGTGCAATTCTTCCTCTTCCTTTAGGAATGATAACCTTCCATCAGTTCCTGACAGAGTAAGATGTTGGTAGCCAATGACCTCCCTTTTAGAAAAGCATTATGCTCCTGACTAATGATCTCTCATAGGCTCCTTCTTATCTTATTTGCCAAAATTTTAGTCACTGTTTTGTACAGGATGTTGCAACAAGCAATAGGCATAAAATGGTTTAATCTTGTTGCATTACTTTGTTTAGGCACTAGACACACAAAGGTTTTGTTCCATTCCTTAAAGAGAGTTTTGTTATGAAAAAACTCTTATATTGCTTATGTCACTTCCTCTCCCAAGATATCCCAATTTTTCTAAAAAAAACCTACCATTATACCCGTCTAGCCCTGGAGCTTTATCTGGGTGCATTAAGAAAATAGTCTTCTTGATCTCCTCACTTATTACTTCCCTAACAAGTTCATCCTTATTTTGATCACTCAATTGTTTAATATCAGCTATCACCTCTTTTGGAATCTCTTTAACTCTAAGGTCGGTACCATATTGCTTCGAGAAGTACTTAAATACTAGTCTTTTTTTGCTTTCTCAGTTTTCATACTTCACTCCAGCTTCATCTTCTAGGAACTTGATGACATTCTTGTTTCTTCTAGCTAAGATGGAGCCCATGAAGAATCTAGCACATCTTCCCCTCTCCTTGAACCATATCGTTCTTGATTTATGTCTCAGCAACATATTGGTGTCTATCAATATTTAATTATAACTTGCAATCAATTCAGCTTCCTTTCTCTTTAGCTGCTGCTCCTTAGGTCTGGATAATAAGCTTTTTTGACAATCTTTTAGGTCCTCCCGTGCTTTGTCAATTCCACTCTATCCTGGCTTTTGTGTATTTTTACTAAGTATCTTTAGTTGACCTCTCAGTCTCTTTAGTTTTACACTCAGTTTGTAGCTTCTAAAACCTAGGATCTCAGTCTCCATTCCCTATCTAAGTGTCTCACTAAAGCTTGGATGTTCCATTAGATGGTTGAAAATCCTGAATGATGCACTCCTTTTCGACTCACTATTTGTCAGA
Organism: Erythroxylum roraimae; assembly: GCA_027568915.1. Taxonomy (NCBI): domain Eukaryota; kingdom Viridiplantae; phylum Streptophyta; class Magnoliopsida; order Malpighiales; family Erythroxylaceae; genus Erythroxylum; species Erythroxylum roraimae. Next base: position 16,997,902 of record JAOSBL010000210.1, read on the forward strand.
TCCACAATAAATGGGCTATGATTTGAGATATTGGGTTCCTCAAAAGTTGCACTACTTAAGGGGAGCTATTATAGCCATTGACCATCTACCAAACATCTTTCAAGCTTTCTCATCAAATACCATTCTCCATACTATTTATTGTTCTAAGTAAGCTCAATTCCATAACACTCTAGATCAAACGAACCTATGTTTTTCCCCTTCCCCCTTGGTTTCAGTATGTTTTAGACTATAATTAAAATCTCCGAAAACTGTCCACGATTTCTTTATGAAGCTACTGACCCTTTTCTAACTTGGTCCATACTCCTTATCTAAGAAATTTGTGATTAGCTGTATAAACAATTGTTATCTCTATCTCAATACCAGTTTCTTTCAGGAGTATATCACAGTTTATTAATTGTTCATTCTCAAACATATTCACCATTTCCGCCTTCTAAGGATTAAAGCTAATAATTACTATACCATTCACATGATAAGCATGATTTGTAATCACCGTCCATCCCTTGTCTAGGAACTAAAGATTGTTCTCCATCTTGTCCTTCTTTATTTTAGTTTCCACTAAACCAACAAAATCTAACCTGCTTCTTTTAATTAAGTCCTTCACTACAAGTTGTTTATTAAGGCTATTAAGCCCTCTAGTTTTCCATGCAGCTATCTTTATCATTTTTTTCTTTTTCACTATCCTTTTCTTCCAAGACTTCCTATTCATCCAAGATGTGTTTGAACCCATTTCCTATTTTGTTCCTGACACTTCTCCTCTTTCCAACATAAAAGTGCCTACCATTTCATCTTCTATGCCCTTTTCCAACCTCATTGACTTGTCTCCCTTTTTTTTTGTCTTAGAGTTGATCTCGATTTTCCCTTCCTGCTTCTTCTGTCTAACATTATGATATTCTCCTTTACTACTATGGTTTCCTCAAAAGCTTGATTCCCCTTTTAATTGTCCTCCCTTTCCATTCCCTACTCCATCTGTCTTGCACTATGATTATTCTCCACTACTACTGTATTTTTCTCAGAGGCATTCTTCCCCACTTGAATGTCCTCCTCTACATATGTAATTTCCTAATGTACTTGCTTCCCCTCTTGAGTGCTCACGATCAGGGGCGCTGCCCCCAATTTTTTCATAAAAAATTTATATAAAAATATTATTATTTTAAAATTTTTTATTCAATAAAATAAAATTTGCTCCCACTCAAAAAAAATTTATCCCCATTAAAATTTTGCCCCCACTCAAAAAAATTTCTAGATTCGCCCCTGCTCACGATTAGTTCTATAGTTTGCTCTTATCCTTGCTTCCCTTCTTGGTCAACCTTCCTTCTCCACACTTGTTTTTCCTCTCTAGTCTTAGGTTTCCACATGTAGGTAATTCCTATTGTGTCTTCCTCTAACTCTCCATTGTAATTCAACTTCATAATTTGAAGTTTATCCGACAGTTTTTTGGATATATCCACATATATACATGCCTTAGCAAACCCAATGGTTTTCCTATTTTACTTGTTATATAGCTCATACCCTCAACAGACCAATATTCTAATGGTACCTTATGTATGTTAACCCATAGTGGAACTGACTCCAGTTTGCTCCTGTCCAACGTGAACCCTCGGATACCATTTCTTGATGAGAAGTGGATGACCCAAAACATGTCATGGCCCTTCTTCAAGCACCTTCTATGCATTCTCTACTGAATTGAATTTAAATAAGAACAACCCATCTTTGTTCATTATAATGTTCACCGGCCCTTTATTCCTCCATGTTGCATTGTCCCATCTTTGTACAATTGGGAATGTCAGGAAGAATCCCACTAGTGACGTATTGCATTTCCTAGCACCTTGTTGTAAAATCTCCATAGGAGCCTGGATAGGGGGTCAGTATCAGTTTTCACATACCTCAGTTTCCCCCATGTTCTCTCTGTCTCCTACAATAGTGCTTCATTTGGTCTTCTCCGTAATCCCATTTTCCTCTCTTAAAATTGGCCTATCTAAGGTTCCTTCTAGGGTTGGGAAGTCTGTTTGATTAAATAGGGCGAATAGGTTAGGTTTGTTTTGTTGTTTCATTGAGTGGGGGAAGCTCGGTTTAAGTTAATTTGGTTGTTGGGTGTTAGGAAAGGCTGTCGGCAAAATGTTGGCGTAAGGTGTTATGACAAGGGTTTTTGAAGATTGGGGAAAAATGGATTATCGAGAGAGTGTTTAATGGATGAGGGCAGAGTTATTGGGAGAGTATTTAAGAGATAAGGGGCAAAGCTGTTGGGAGAAGAGCGGTTGGTCAGCGGGGGATGATGGTTGAAAGCAATGTTTTAAAAACCGGACTGGTGATTGAACCGAAAAAGCAACTGATTCAAGGGTTAATGGTTCAACCGGAATTCAACCAATTCCGGTTGAACCAAAATTCCGGTTGAACCGGTGATTAATAAATATATAAATTTTTATTTTATATATTATATATATAAGATAAATTTTAAACATATTATTTAATTATTTATTATCTAATTGTAAACTTAAACCATTAAACTTCAAAATATACAATTTTTAAAAAAAGTTCTCCAAGCACAACACAAAATAAGATAACAAAGCTTGCAAGTCATATTTCATCAAAAAGATTAAAAAAAGATCACTAATCATAAAATTCATTCAAGTTGAAATCATCAAAATCAAGGCATTTTAAATAGACCGGTTGGTTCTTTCTTTCACCGGTTCAACGATTTTTACCGGTCTTACCGCAAAATGAACGGATCAATCACTCACAAAAAATACGGGCTAAACCGGACCGTTTCATGCTCCGATTCACCGGTTCTTCGATCCGATCGACCGGTTCGGTCCGATTTTTAAAACACCTTGAAAGTTTATGTTTGTGGGTGGTGGGTCACCAGACAAGGTTGTCGGGAGAGGGAAAAAAAGGTCATCGTAAGGTGTTAGGACAAGGGTGGCAATGGATGGGTTGTTGGTGTTAGGACAAGGGTGGCAATGGATGGGTTGTTGGGATTTGAGGTGGAGGCAAGCTATCGGGATGGTTGTCGGTGAAGAGTTATGTGGTGGCGGTTTAGGGCAAGTAGACTCTCATCTGGTTCAACTAACAAATTATTTATAAGGCATAAACTAACATCTTAGTTTTTTTATTTGACATTTCCATACTAATAATAGTAATAAGGTTAAGTTATGGGCGGGCTGCTAAATTGAGGCATGAGATTTAGAACAAATGACTATGAAAAGAAAGGATGGAGTAGAAGAGTACACACGTTGAAGTGAAACCCACTAATTTAGTTGCTGTCTAGAATGAGACAAGATAAATAAATGCAACACAACTTTTTTTTATTATCATTTTTAATCTAGGATCTTTGATAGTTAGAGGACCACCCTGAATTTACTACTATTACACTTATTGAAGAAGAAGAGGACCTTCGATAACTCGATTCTCTACCTCCACGGCATTTGATTATACTAAATACACTAGTAATAAGGATTCAAATCATCTGTGTCAATTTTTCTGTGCCCTCTGTTAGATGGGTTAGATATTATTGGATCAGAGAGCCCAAAAAATAAAATAAAGGTGATTTGAAGCCTGGTAATAAAACGTACCATACCACCCTAAGCTAGGCCAACCATGTTGGTGCCTGTTTTTGCTTTCACATTATAAAGTCAAAGCTCATATCTAACCTAGGCATTTCTCAACTTGAATTTTAATAATTAAGTGGGACCGGACCAAACCAAATCACTTTTGTTTATTTTGAAAAGAGTACTTCGGGAAGAGTACTTTCCATTTGTAATTCCAAAGGCAATCCATTCCATCCCACCTCATTTATTTTGGTGCCTGGCGTAACACGTGTTAGATGGATATAAAAGAGAAATTAACAATTCTTCGTCAATTGGGTGGCTTGGTAGCCCGGGATGGGTTGGTCCATAACCCGATTTTTCATTTCTTTTTGAAAGGAAACTTTCAAATCAACGTCGTTTTGAAAATACCCATAACTCATCCAATCAACTTAAGTCAGACCAAACCGGCCTTTTTGAACATCTCTACTCCGGTCAAAGTTCAAAAAGCATCAAATTGACGGGCGTTAGTGTTTTCAAAAATCCTCCCATTAGACTATGATAGCTCCTTGTCAATGTCAGTGACAACACCTATACCTGTTACCTAACCAAAATAATCCAAAAGCAAAAGGAAACTGGATGGCAACTCCTAATTCTTTACACCATCCTGAAAAATGTGTACTCAATTAGAAAAGAAAAGAAAGAATTTTCAAGTCAAATAATTCAATCTGAAGCCATCGAGATTGTACCACTGGAGGAGATCCTTCCATGGCTACCATTACTGACACATAGAGACAAAGCTCTCTCCAAATTGGCAACGATATCCGTCATTGTTGGCCTGTCTTTTCCTTCCAAATTCACGGAGTGCATTGCCGTGTAGGCCACCAGCTCCACAGCCTCCGTTTCATGAAGCTCCGGGGAACCAACTCTTGGGTCCAAAATCTTCACCAATTCATTCAGCATGATCTTAGGGACTGCAAAATCTACTATGCTCGTTGGTGTACCTCCATTATCTTCATTCGCGATTATTGCTCTCTTCCCTGTCAAAAGTTCTAGTAATACCACACCAAGACCGTACACATCGCTCTTTGCAGTCAATACATTTAGACCGTAATACTCGGGATCAATGTAACCTACTGTTCCTGCTGCTTTCATCGGTCTGTAATGCCGTTCTGATTCAGGACCCATCAAGGACAATCCAAGATCAGAAACTTTGGCTGTCCAATTTGTGTCCAGTAATATGTTTGACGACTTGATGTCTCTGTGTATTATTGGCGGAACTGCATAATTGTGCAGATACTCGATCCCTCTAGCTGCATCTAACGCAATCTTGATTCTCATTTTCCACGAATTTATAACACTGCTGCTCTTCTCCACATTGTTCTTATCATGTAAATGATCGTAAAGAGCACCATTCTTCATGTATTCATATACTAAGAGTCTCTCATCGCCATCTTCGCAATAACCAACAAGCCTGACCAAGTGTTTGTGGTGAAGCCTCGACAGAAATGCCAATTCCGATTCGAAAGCACTCTCTTTCTCCTGAAATTTCTTGGTCTTTCTGTCTGTTTCACCTCTTTTGATTGCCACTTCGCGACCATCCGCTAATTTACCTCTATAAACAACACCAAAACTCCCTCCACCAATCCTGTTCTCGAGTGAGAAACCATTGGTAGCAGCAGCAAGCTCTGCGAGACTGAATTCCTCAGCTCGATCTGCGTGCTTTGACGAGGTTCCACTCCTCTGACGCCTCATTGCTCGTGAGCTCTGACGCCTTATCGTGGACGATCGTGAGAGAATACTAGTGTTTGATGTAGTGCCACCATTGGAACCGCCTCTAGTGATTGTTGGTTGAACTGAATTATGCACTTTTTTCTTGCCAAAACAAGTTCCAGTCCACAAGCAATATATAACACTACAAATGCCAGCGAATGAACCTACTGATCCCACAACGGCAAACACCAATAGCCCTGTTGTCAGGGTCTTCGATCGTCTCGACCGAGGCAACACTGACGATGAAGGCGGAGACAAAGTTGTAGGAATCGTAACGTTAAACTCACAACGCTTGCAAATATTCCCAGAACCACCACAGAGTCTCTGAGAATCGGCATATAAGCCACATTTAGTACAAGAAGATTTAACACACGGTCCAGGGAGGGTTTCGGGCAAGTTAATCCGACTCTCACCGGACCAACCTGGTCCCCAACAAATTACAGAAAAATTCGAAGCTGTCAAACCACAAGTGAAATTCGAACCTGAAACAATCGACTCAAAGAAAACACCTTCCGTCACATTAACCTCGTACTGTCCACCCCCTCCCCAACACACGACAGACTGATTCATTTGTCTGATTGCGCAACTATGATTCGCTCCAAGAGCCATTTGCGAGTATTCCAGCGCATAATTCGAAGGAATATTTAACTGACCAGACAAATTATCACCTTTACAAACCAAAAAACCTGTAGAATTCACCCCACACGCATGTGAACCACCAACCCAAACATTCAACATTGACATGTTCCTAAACTCTGACTCTATCCCACTTGCGACAATTGAATTGCTACCCCAACACCGAATTCTTGCAACATCCATCAAAACCCCACAACAAAACCCGAACCCGCATGAGATTGACTCAAACTGATCGCCACCTGTTGGCGATCGTACGCCATCGTCTCCTCTCCAGCACATAACAGCCCCGCTAACATTGAGGCTATTTGTGTCGTTCAAAGTGGCGCAAACTTGATTATCCCCAACAGCGAGGTTTTGTACTACAACGCTCCGGTTATTATAGACTCTTTGTGGGTCGAAAAGAGAGGAGTTGACGGCGTCCCAGCATAAGAAAGCATAACCACTGTCACGAACGCCGCAGAAGAAGCTTTCCCCGCCGGAGATTGAGGAGAAGGAGACGTTGGGTTGGACGGAAATCGTTCGACCACCGCGGTGGCAAATGACACTCCGGCTGGACTCCGCCGCCCTGATGCCGCAGACGGTGGCGGAGCCAGAGACGACGGCGATAGTTGAACCAGAGCCCAAGGCATGGGTGAAATGAGAGAAAGATAGGAAGGTGATAAAAAAACAGATGATAGAGAAGAAAACAGAGGAGGAGGGAAAAGGTGATTTCTTCATCTAAAAGAGCAGTGCTCGGCGGCGTAATTGATGGTGGTCTCTAGGTAGCTCCGCTTCATTGATGTAGAGAGAACAGAAAATGTTAGGAGCAGAAAGAAAAGAATGAGCTTGTAAACGCTTATTAGTTATTACAGAGAGGAGCAAGAAAGGAAGAGACTGTTAAAGTTAAGGCTACGTTTGGTCCAACTTAAGTTATAGGATAACAAACAAAATTACATAACTGATGATTGTTTTGAAGAAAGGAAAGACGTGATTATGTGAAATGATGCTTGTTCTGGTCTAATTGTTTGGTTTGTTTTCTCTATTTGGAAACTCACTCGGCTCTACATCTAAGACCAGCCATTATGGCAACTATATCTAAGGTTAGCATTAAAATTATATCCTATTGTAGTAGTAAAATTTATGTACATATCCACCATTAGAAAATAGGAAAATAAATGGGAGGACTCGAGAACTGTTTAATTAACCTTGCAAACTTGTAAGGTCAAATAACGTGAATTTGAATTTGACCGAAGAGACGGTCCATGGGTTTCTTTTCATAGCTGCTGGTCAAGCAGGAATTGGATCTTCAAATTTTGGTTAATAAATCCTGGAAACTGTAACTCCAAGCAACCCATGTTGATTGGTTACTCTTTTGCTTTTTAATTATGGTTTTCCTCCGCAGCCAAAGTTTGGGGTGTAATTTAAGGTAGAGCTTGAGCACTTCACCTACGCCACCTGATGGGTGGTTTATTGTTTGTTTGTCTCAATTTTTGACCATAAAATTGGTCCAAGCAAGTCGTGTTTTTCATTGATAAAGAAGTTGGGAAGATTAATGTGGGATATTGTTTTGGCACATAATTTGCGACTTTTTTGAGTGGGAACGTGTAATAATAAATTAGAGATGTTAACATTTCAAGATTATGTTGCTTTCATACCACTCCTCCTGTAATGTAATAATAAAATAGACATGGTAACATTTCAAGATTGTGTTGCTTTCATACCACCCCTCCCGTAAATCTTATGTTTTTCTTATTTTTAAGTCATAAGATTTTAAATTATAATTAAACTGGAAAGATAAAATATTTAACATTTAAAAGTTTAATAGACCGTAATAAATTTAAAGAAATTAAAATAAGATTAAAGTAGACACTGAGTGAGATTATGAAGAACTACGGACACATTATCCTTTAACTAACTATCAGGTACAAACAAGAAAGAATGGAACTTCTTTGTTCAGTGTTAAAAAAGCTCAAATAACTGAGTTCCTTTTAGTTGGCTTACAACAGAACTTATAAACTGGTTATGTATTTCATTTCATCTATAAAAACACAGAGCATAATGCTAGTTCACATATAATTATGGAGACTATTATATTAAACACAATTTGCGTGACTTCAACTCTGTCGAAAAAAATACCTGACCGAAAGTAACAAGAAGGCATTCATTCGAGGTAAGAACCCCTGAGTGCTTAAACCAAAAACAAAAACGATGAGGCGTTATAGATACTCCAAGGGTCGTGGAAACTATTGAATTCTCGAGGTTCACATTCGAGAAAAGGAATCGTATCTAACCGTGGACAATATCTTAAAAATGAAAAGAATCAAAACTGACACTCTTACCAAGAAGAATAAAGTAGTGTTTCATTTTGGTAAGCGATCCTGGGCACAGAATTCCATCTCAAACAACATATCCAATGTTGGTTACGCTATAAAGAGATGGAATGTTATTTTGGAAACGGAGAGAAGTAACAACCAAATTATTTTGGGAAGTGCTTAGGTAAAGATTGGTCAAATTGGAGGTACGAATATATAAAAGAAACTGAACGAGCATTGGTGCACAGCGAAGCAGCTAATGGGTGCAATCATAGTTGTTGAACAAGATGAGAACAATGTGGACTGGATAAGATACATTCTATTCTTCTAGTTTGTCTTTCTAAATTTTTTAATTGGACGAACATACGTATGTGCATACTTTACAGGCAAATAGAAATGCTGGTCTCCAAAAGTTGTAAGATTTGGGGTCTGCGGCAATTTGATTGTGCCAGACGATCATATAACCTCCAATTTCCCCATTACCATTAATTGTATTTGGAGGTGGAAAAGCATATAAAAGTTATAACAGGAGAAAAGTTTTAAATTGAGAGTGACACATAGTATCATAGTTGTGATTGTAAAGTACAAAAGGAGAGTGACAGATATGCATGGAAGTTGCTACATTATTTTTTATATATTATTTAGAAAAAAAAAGGAATAATACACTCGATTGATGTGAACTTTTTATGAGTACGACTTTCAAGAAAGACAGACTATACTCAATTACAGAAACTAATAAATTAAAAGAAAAGGGAGCGTAAGGGATACAATTCTCAGACTGGAAAGTTAGCCTTTTGTTTGACTCGTGAAAATTTCATGAACAGAGATGAAAGCTTTAGGAGGTTTTGTTACTTACAAGCTTTGTGGGAAAATGCGCAAATTGTCCAAACCTTTATAAATAAACTCTTTGATCCAATCAATTGTCGGCTTTACAAAGCCACCGCCGCCCACGTGCCATGCTTTGCATTGCCTCTGCCAGACAAATTGCAGTCTTCCAAGTGTTGCGAATTTCGTAAAACGTCAGCCCGTGGTCCAGAGTTAGCAAGCCATACATGAACCAACTACCATCTTGACAGTGTCAATGGCGGAGTTTATTGAGGTTTACAGCACCTATTTTTATAATTTTGTTATTATTTTATTTTATGAGCATCTAGAGACATGTCAAGTAATTAATTATTATTGAAAGAGACACGAATATGTACCTTTGCATATCATTGGTTAGAAAAGGCCGAGATGGCAATTAACAAATTAAATTACTCTTTCTAAGGCTCAACTATCAACTCAACACTTATCCTCTGCATAATACGTTTCAAGTGTCGACACCAAATTGGGCAAATGTAGTAAGTTCAAGGATTACACAGGGATTTGGATGCATTAGATTGGAAATGGCTAACTACAAAACCAATTTTATGACAACAGGAAGATACAAAGGTAATTACATAGTCAACTTAACACTGGGGAATGTGTAAACTACAAATAATCAACCAAATTGTACAACTTCGAAAGATACACATTTATTCAGCGACACTACTGTACTTGCATATAAATAAAATTACAACAACAATCAGAGTATAGACAAATCTACAGGTAACCCTTCTTGTACCTAGTTGATCAATAAAGCAGCAGCAGATAAGTCCTTTGATCCAAAACTTTGGAACTTAGCATTACCATCGATGCCTCCGGCAAACAGGTTAGGACTTAAGCCTATCAAAAGGTTATCATTCCTACAACAATTTGAATGGAAGATCTGCACGGGTGGTATTACGAAGTCAAGAAGACTTCCATTTTTCATCATCTTATGCTGCTATGGCCAGCCAGCAGCAGGGATACCCTGCTTTTTAAACCATTCTGGCATATGGAATCTTTCATATAGCACTGGTCTCACATCTTTCTGCTGAGAAAGCTGCCTGAGGAGTGGAAGAAGTACATCCAGTAGCTAATCAATCCATACAAAAATAAGTGGTAAGTGAACCATAAGGCTAAAAGTCAATATTGTAATGTCAAGGGTTTAGATATAAGTACCTGCACATCATGAGGTTGCCCCACAGAAAATGGAACACAAGGAACACCATTCATAGGTTGCAACAAGAAACTAAATGGATTATTGTCAACAATAACAATTCGGCCTGGATCCTTTGAAAGGCAAGATAGATCCTTCACATGGTCCCTATACTCCCTGTCAGCAAACGCCATATCAGACTTCCCAAAATAAATAATAAATCTCAAGCTTTAAGGATATTTAGTAAGCCCAAATAGCTAAATAAATGCTTACAATATACGCTCTTGGAAAACAATCATTAATGTATGGCCGCAATTCAACTAGTTCATTTCTTGTGGGAAACCTAGTGTTATTTCACAGGATGTGCAAATGCTTGCTTATGAATGCTCAAGTATGACAAAATAGATGAACCATTGAATTGAATTTTGGACATCTTCGCAAATAATAAAGAAATCATAAAAATTTAGCTCCTACATGAACAACTAGCAAGTAGATATTGCAGATAACAAAGCACATGAAAGATAACGGGCAAGCCTTGTTGCACAATATTTTATTTTCTATTATTGAGGTCACCATATACTTCATTAAATATGAAGGTTGTTGTTCACTTACAATACCAAGGAACACAAAATAAGATTCTTCACAAACAAGTTAATTCTATTTCACAGGTTCCCTAATTCTAATGTTGCGACTGGACTGATATTGCTATCAGCAACTAATCTACCAGCAGTTGGACAAACCAAAAAACTTACATCAGTAAAAATTTGATCATCCTAAGCGTAACTTTAGTTCTTTCCAGTTCCCAAGTGATCACTAGGTTCATACTGTGTCATACAAATTAAAAGTTAACGAGTACAACTTTTTCAGGCTTATACACTTCAAGAAAAGATATGAGAATAACAACATAAGCTTCATGGGAGCTTCTACATATATACAATTAAAGTTATACAGTTACCGTTGAAAAATATAAAGACAAGGACCTGGAGAAAACGTTCAATGTCAAAAATATGTTTTGCACGAGTAGAACCCACATCTAAATTGATAAAGTTTCCAATTTCAAAAGATGAGCGCTTTATAATATTTGCAAAAAAAAAAAAAAAAGATCATAGGGAGAGTGGGGAGGCGAGGGAAAAAAGAGAAAAGGGAAGCAAAAGCGGACTGTACTTACGTGTTAATCGTGGAAGGTCGATAGAGGCGGAAAGAAAATCTGTTGTCCTTATCTATTCTATCAACAAGTGGTCTAGCATAACCTGTAGCGTCACAGGAAGGTAAGCAAATCTCCAAAACATCAAAGATAAAATGAAAATAAGATTAATATGAACCAGTAACAGGCAGACCTTCAAGGCCAGCTGTGAAGAGAACAAGGTCCGCAAATTCACTAATTTGTTTCAGGAATTCATCCAGTCCTGGACGCTCAAACACCGTAACATAATTGATTTTAGGTTTTCCTTCAGATTCCTTCATACCCAAGATATTCAAATCAAAATATTTTCTCTTAAAAAGTGTACGAGGTAACTATCTTACAATGAAAAGAATTGTAAAACCTTGTCAGAAGCAACACATTCAAGTTCAAACCACTTCAACCCAGCTTCTATTGCTTGATTTCGTAGGACAACAGGCAAGCTAGATGTCTCAAATGCAGATACTAGAGTTTCATCCAAGTCCAGAACCACCTGCAAGTCCATGTCAGACTCAGTGAATATGTTTAGCAATAAATTATTTTTGAAGAATTTGCTAGCCCCGTAGCATTACGATTATACTCTCATAAAACCAAAACCTTTAGGCAACCAACAGACAACACAGACTTCAAGCTTCTATTGCTTAATACTTGTAAGATAACTATCAAAGTTTTTCACAGCAAATCTCCACGTCTCCTTATCACTTGCAATTAAAACATCGACAAGACAATAACATCAAATAGTCAACATGCTACATACCAAGATATTAAGGAACAAAAAAAGAAAAAGGGAAACCAAAACAGTTTTTGGTAAAAAAGCTAATTAACTGATAATTCCTCTTTGGAAAGTACGCAATTAAATCATAATTTCAACAGGAAAAGTATCAACAAAATAGCAAATAAGAACAAAAAGAATAGAGAAATTAAAAAAATTATTGGATAAGGAAATTGTACCGTGAGCTTCCGAAGACGCTCATCTGTGACTTGGGAATCAGAAACGGTGGCAATCTCAACGGCTGGGAGAGAATCGGTCTCCGACAATTCAACGAGCGGCAAGGGCTTGAAGGAGTGAGAAGAAGAAGAAGAAGAAGAAGAGAGAAGAGGTAAGTGTCCTAGTGCTCTTAGGACAGAGAGAAAGATCTGGAAGAAGAAACCCAACCAGTTGGATAGTGTTGTCCATAGTCTGAGAGAGGCAGGTGAGTACACCACCTCTGGCGGAGTCAACTCGGCCATTTACGTCTGCTCTACGGCGGCGGTGGTTAATTGGTTAAGCAGGAGAGATAATAAAGCTCTCTATTTATCATTTTATAATTGAATTGAAGGCTCCTTTTCTTTTGCTTTGGCTTTTCTTTCTTTTCTGGAAAGGAATTGTTATTTCTGAAGAAACTCAAGAAATTAATATGTAATTACGGGGTCCCACGTGGCAACTCTAATTAGTATTTCCACAGCAAAGGTTCTTTGCTCTTTGCATAAATAAAGGTAATGTTTCCAAAAAGAACTAAAAAGGTTTAATCGTATTAAATTATTATAAAATTAATTAAAAATTAAATAATTTTAAATAATTTTAAATTGATTTTAAAAAAGATTGTATTTATTTATTAAAAATTTTAATATTTAATTGAAAATTGATTAGTTTATGAAAATTGATTAATGAATTAATAAACTCATCAATTTTTAACAACAAAAATTATTAAACTAAATCAAATTGATAAATTAAAAATTAAACTAAAAATTAACCGATTCAAAAATTTTATCATTAAACTTGTCCAATTAGTTCAGTTTTTAAAATATTAGATAAATGGTAGATTATTTTGATTACCTTATGTTAAGGCTAAGCCCCAAAGGCGTAGGCGTAAATATGACATGGACCGTTGGCTTAGAAAACCATTCAAATAAACGAAAAGATGGCATTTTTTTTTCTTAAGTTACAACTTCAAAAAAATTTCAAAATTTCATATTTGAATTGAAAATCCGATCACACACACCTGAAGAAGATGTACTCAAACTTATTTTTAAAGTGGTGTAAAAACTAACGCTTATTACTAACGTTTAGAGTTTCATACTGTACCAGTTGGTATCGAATGGAAGGTATCATGCCGGCTAAAAAATGATATAAAACTTGCTTATTACTACCGATCGATACCGATAATTTCAGATGGTACCCAAGTCTACGTCCAGTCCTCAAGCATTCAACTTGAGTGTTTCACTATAAAAACTAAGTAGTAGTTTGACAAGTCTTTTTAAGCTCACGAGTACATAATTTTTAAGGTTTTCTAACCTTTCACGCTCGAAATGTACAACAAGCTTCTAAAAGCTTATAGAAGAATAAAATGTAAAATCAAAAGTAAGTTCTCAAATAACAATTTCACTCTTGATAGAGTGATTTCACTTTCTAAGCACAATAAGAATTATATGACTCAAGAATATAGATGTTGCTCGAATGTTTCAAAAGTCTGTATATATTCTTTTTTTCACAAGTGCGGTTGTTCTTCTTTAAATAGTCAATTTCTTTAACTAGCAGTTACTTCACTTACATATTTAGTCAACTGGATGGATTTAAATATGAATAACTTCGATGTCATCTTTGCCAAAAATCTTCCAATAATCAAAGGGATAATATACGACTTTCATAATTAGTAGGATGCTTTCAAATAAACCATTTCTAATAAAGTAAGCTCATATGAAGGTTCCTGCAAGAAATGAAGTAATTTTCCTCTGATTTTATTTTCTTTTAAAAAATATCGTTATCTATATAAGGAAATAAATCTAATTTGAATTTTGAAATGTCATATAGTTATCATCAAAATCATTAAATATAAACTTTGAGCTAACAATAATTCATAATTAGAATTATATAAATTAAAACTACTTTTAATTTATCTTTAATTCTCCAATTAAACAATTTATAATCATAGACTAAGGTTGGCGTCTAGTAGTGTATCATGACCACTCAAATATTTAGGAATGTCAAAGTGGTTTTCACTAACCTTTTCGTACATGATTTTTTTCGTATAATTCATTCATTTCATCATACAATGTTTAGATTAGACATAGAGCATGTAATTAATGCCTACTCTATTTTGAATCCAATCATATTAGTTCTCTGTCATTAGCAATTGATTCAATTAGTTAAATCTGTAAACTATTTACAAAATGTCATTCTATATTGGCCAAAGATTTCTCAAATCAATACTAATCGAGAACAATAGAACATTTTCCTTAATTACTTTACGGTGATGAATCCTATTTTAATCACTCAACTACCTCTATATAGTTCGTGCTACATCTAATGACTATCGATTGAATGCTATGATTAGAATAGGTAATAAGTAGTATCAAAACATAGTAATTTCTATACAAGATAACTTTAGAGACTTCAAGTCAAATGATCACTTATATAATCATCACAATGAGAATTTATATAGATATACAAGTAATGTTTAAAATAGATTTCTTATATCGGGTCTGTTCAGTGAGTTTATTCTCTAATAAGCACCTGCATATTTGTTTAAGTATCTCCATATTTTAGTCTATGAGATCGACTATTTCCTTCATAAGGAAAAACATAATGTATGCTAGTCTTTTTACGTTCTATTAATGGCCAATCTTAATAAAACAATGATCATGAACAATTTATGGATAATACATAAATGCAATATGAATCTCTTAATTATAATCTCATTATAATTTCATTTGCAATGTATAATTATCCCATGAACTTTATCATATACATCTAAACATGTCCAAGATAAAGAATGCCTTTAAATAATTTCCACTAAACGACGACCAATTTGATTGGCTATAAGGTATAAACCAATAATCTCCTACTTACACTAGGCCAATCGTTTAAGCATCATATACCATATCACCATATGACGATCATGTTATTGCTGGGACAATGGCTTAATAAGAGAATTCTATAAAATTCTCTATAGTGATCACTTGCTTAAATCTTATAACTTTCATTTTAGTTATTATCATAATTAAGAAAAGTTGCATAAATACATCCTTGGATCTTTGATGAGACCTTGGTTTCTTTTATATGCCCAATGATCCTAATATTTCAGTGTACATTACTATTGGATGAGAGCTTAGCTCCTTTTATATGCCCAATGATCTTAATGTTTTACTGTACATTACTATCTTAAACAATGAAAGGAACTATATTAAGTTACTAAAGAAATTGTTGATCCAATTAATCATTTCCACTAAATGAAAAATGTATATGGCTTAATTAGAAACCATTGTTACATTGGAACCTTTCCAATTTAAAAATGATATTGTTTAAAGTAAAATAAACCTTAATTAGGATTTACTTCTAAAGTAAATATCCTTATCTATTTGAACACAAATATCAACTCATACATAGAATAATGGATATCTTTAACACTTCACAAATATTTGATATCTCATCTACTAAACATCTTTAGTACATTATCTATGTACTTGGAATTAGAATATGTGAACAACTTCCAATCTATCTCTATAAGATGTTACCTTTTTATATCTATCAAGAGTTGTTCTTGGACAATTATGCTTTTAACAATTGAAGATTAGAATTATTGTTCTCTGTGAGCAATATGTCTCTACATACTCCCATTGAAGAGGATAACTATATTTCCACTAACCTTCTTGTAAACATGATAAATTCAAATCATCTCCAAAACAAACCATTTGATTAATAAAAAAAGTAAAATTTTAATATCTTGTAGCCTTTCAACTATACATCAAATATATCAATAAAGGCACTAGTTCCAATTAGAAGTACTGTCATGAGATTTGAACTTTTCAAATTTCAATTTACACCCACTGCTTATCTTGAGAACTATTTTTCTATAAGTATACATTGAAACAAACAAATTGTTCAATAGGTCTGTAAGATTATATTCAACCTTTTGGATATCTTATAACCTTTTATTACCCAATTTAGTTCTAAACTTAATGGATAATATATGCTTCAACTAAGCATGACATCTTTAATTCATTAACTTTGACTCTTTCAAAGACTTAGCGCTTCATATCTAATAAGAAATCTTGTTAATTGATCCAATTGAAACTATTGAAGTTAAGTGATTATACTAGGCATATCTATAGGAAAAATAATATTGCATCATACAATATCTCATATTGTATTTTCCTCCTTACATAAATTCGTACTATTATAGAATTTTGTTGTGAAGGTATTCACCAAAGAACCTCATTCCCTATAGATAACTAAACATTTAAAACCCACCACAACGATCTCATCGAAGTACTTAAGCACTCTCAACGTTTAATTTCTACTTAGATTTAAATAATTTGAAAATTTAAAATATTTAAATCATTATTTCATTTAATACATATGATTATATCACATAAAGTCATTAGGAATCTAATGAAATATAAGTATTATCCTTTTATGAGTTGTTATTCTATATAATACATCACATGTATAAGATTTAGCAATTCATTACTATCATCATCCTTTCGCCAAAGGTTGAATTGGTTATTCTTCAACTTGACAAGTTTCATATCATAATCAAAAGGATAAAGATATCCTTATATGTAACTTTATGATTCTTGTTATGTTGATTTAACCAACATGGCATAAAAGGATATTTTCACTTATCCAACTTTATATTCTTACCAATTATGTTAAGCATAATTCTCTTTTTGATTTAACACATACAAACTATTTATATAAAATTGAATTAACTACTTTTACTCAATAATGTATTTCTTATCATGTTGTGAACATTATAATAATGTTGAATCTAAACTAAGTATCAAATACTCATAAGCATGAACAAAAAATATAAATAATCTCTATCATATCTCATATAAGCAAGAAAAATTATGCGATCATTTTCTTCTAATGACAATTATTATCATACTATAACAAATGCCTTTAATTGATGTCCATGTTTTATGCTTTTAGTAGGCTAAATTAAGTGGAACAATTTCAACAAGGTACTATACCTTTCAGCTCTAGTCTATGCAACCTCTTGCATCTTGCTATTATAGTGTTAACATATATCTTACATGTTGTCACTAAAGTTTATGAGATATTAGTCAACTCAAAATATCAATACAATTTGTAATCTATCTGATTTTGACACGTCTCTAAAACTGTCACCAAATCTTGAGTAAGGATTATAGCAAAATTACATAATAGACATTCAATATGCTCTATCTAACTTTGAGAACTCTTCTTAAATATATCCTATGTCCAAGAAATTTGGATTACTATGTATCAATTATACTAAATAAGGTAATTTCACTTTGAACAAAAAAAATCTAAGAAAGCAAGTAATTAATTATATGTCATGATTACCGAATAAGATTAGAACTTTAATCATGTATTTCGTTATTTCCACTATTTTGTTTGAAATAATAGCCCTCACTACTATTCGGAAAGATTAATCTTTCTAGTGGGTTAAGATCCCATTCAAATATGATTGATCTTGAATTTGCTTAACAAACCAACTAAACTCAAATTAGGTAGAAAACAACTTTATTAATCACATCTTATGTGACTCATAGATCCGTTAGGTGATAACTCTTACCAGAACATATCTTATAAGTTATTCCTAATTCTGCCTCTAAATTTATGTGATCATGAGTTTGCTTATTCAAATCACACAAATTTAGTTAAGTATAATTCACTTTCATAAGATTAAACATATTCAGATTAAAACGACTTTGAGTTTGCTCAATAAGCCTAACAATAAATAGAATTCTGGTTTGTTTTTATAACAATGGAAGACAACAATCACGTTCACAAAGTGTACTTAATATTTTCACCATAGATTTAATTAAATTCAACCATATATATATATATATATATATATATATCAAACATAGAAATAAAGTATGCAACTTATACACTCATAATCAAATTATATGCATAAACATCAAGCTTTGTTTGATTCTACTTATTGATATTCATAATCTAAAATAATATTTCCAACTCTTTAGAAAAATTAAAGTAGATTGAACTTATTGATTCATAAATGAATTAAATTCATATTCTAAATATAATTTTAATTTGATTTGAAGACAATTTTCAAATCCAATTGGAAACTATTTCCAATTATCTTTGACTTCTTTAACAACATTTAATTGAAAATCATTTTCACTAAATTATGCTTCTTACTTATTATAATTTAGAAAAACTCATTTTTTAAACTTATAAAAGTAACATATTCTAATCCAATTAGAAAAGTATTTTTAATTTAATTAGAAAATACTATTTCTACTTTCATTAGAAATTACTTTTCCTTAATTAAAAAACTATTTTCTAATATTCAAATGAAACTGCTTTCAAAATTAAAAAAAATTAAATTTAATTAAGAAATTTCTTTATAGTATTTATATAGAGAATGATTTCTTAATTAATTAGAAAATCTTTCTTTAATAAGTTAAAAACCCATTTTCAACAATATTAAATAAAGTTTTTTCTTTATTAATAAACAAAAACAATTTTCAAATTTTAATCAAGAAAAATATTTTTTAATAGATTAAGAAACTTATTATTCATAAATAAAGGAACAATTTCTAAATAAATTGAATAATAATTCTCTAAACAAATAAAACCACAAATTTAATTTATCTCAATCAAATTAAAATAAATAAATTTAATTAAGAAATATCTTTTTTAATTACTTAAGAAAACAATTTTTTTAATTTTACAGAATCTAATTAATTTCAATTTAATTGAAACTAATTAATTCTAATTTTAGAAACTAACTTTCTAAAATTAATTAGGAGTCAATATAATTATTAATCTTAATCAAATTAAGAAAAATAGTTGTCTTAATTTTGGAATTGAATTTTAATTTTAAAATTTTGTTTGGGGTAAAATTTATTAAAATTACATTAATTTTATTTCAAACAAGCCTTAAACTAGGTTTGGAATGTCTTATTCCAATACCCAAACATGCTTATTCTAGTCTTAAGACACACTATCCTCTTTGACAAACATCTCCTATTCTAACCTTAGAATAGGTTATTCATGTGTTGATACTGCTGTCGCCTGCAACCAAATTTAAAAAGAAACCAATTTCCTGCAATACAAATTAATGTAGTAGTGGAAAGTAGGGATTGTTTCCACAAGAAATTTTTAATGGTAAATGTTGTACGAATTAAAGACTAAAACAAAATTTTGGGGGGGGGGGGGGGGGGGGGGG
>JAOSBL010000210.1:17024658-17035045 GCA_027568915.1 Erythroxylum roraimae
AATGTGATAACATTTTGAGTTTAGAAAATGTGTGGATGATGGTTTAGGGTATGATGCCATGTTATGTACAATGAAGGCGAGTTAGTTAACATGTCATTTCTGTCAGGCATGTACACGTGTATCCGATGGACGCACATGCATATGCCAGTTGGGAATGGGGTGTTACAAAAAGTTTCATAAATAATCATTTGTTTGTATCGGGCACTCCCAGATATCTTCACATCAAAACTTGTCACCGGCTCCCTTGATACATCAACTTCAACTAATATTTTGGCATAACCAATGCGTGATTTTTTACTAGTGATCTTGTCCGTGCATAGTGGTCTTCTAATTCGAGATCCTAGTTTTGACAGCCCTCTTTCATTCCACAACTCCAAGGGAACATTAGGGAATTGCAGCCAAATAGGAACTTCCATAAAGTCTTGATAATCAAAGGCAAAGCCTTGGGAGAGTCGTTTAAGTAGCAAAGTCTTCCCATAAAGCATATATGCCCCCTGCTAACATATTAGTACGATCTTCTTCTGTATCAAATTGGAAAATTATCCATCCTTGATCATGCAGTAGGATTTTACATTGAACATCCCATTTAGCAATTAATCCTTCGAGTGCCTTCATTCTTGGAAATCTCCCCGTGAAGCACCCCACAAGACAATAGCCCCATTCTTGTTCAATTTGTATTACATCTTCTTCCTCCATGATGACTTCATCAACTACCTGCAAATATTCCAACTGCATTCCTTGCTTCAACTCTCTATTGTTCATGAATAAACTAACATACGAGGGCTTAGTTTTTACTTCATGAGTGCCTGAGCAGATTGGGTCTGACATTTTATCAAACACCGTCGAGGCTGGTTCTTCATTCTCTGGGCGATCCGAAGCTTCAGTGTCAGCACTCTCCACATCTATATTATCAGTCTCCTCATCAGAAGTGGATGACTCCTCATCCCCTATTTCTTTGTCAGCTCTACCTTTTCTCACCCTATCAGTACCTACATTTGTAGTTTTGCTCCGTAATCCACATTCACTGTTCTCAGTACCCAAATGCCTTTCCTACATTATCTCTTTACGTATACTTACCCTATTCTCACTAGTTCCAACATTCTTGTCTTGTCTACAAGCCGTAGTATTGTGCGCCACCGCCATCTTCATCATCGAATGGTTATGTGCCCTAGTCCCCTCAACTCCCAGATGCCTACCTTGCAATGTTACTCTTATTACACCCGCTTTACTTGCTCCATTAGCCACATTCATTTCCTGTCTACCCTCCACAATATTTTGCGCACTAGCCACCTTTAATACTAAATGACCATGTGCCCTAATCTCATGTACTTCATTATCTACACTGTCTTATGTGCTCTTAGCAAGCTCTCGGGATCCCTCCACCTGCAAGCCCATAACACAATCAGCAGTAATATCCCATCCTTTATCCTCCAATATACCGAGAAACTTAGGCAAAATATTTGCCCTAAAAATGATTCCTAATTCCTTCGGACTGTTAGGTGTGACCAGCAAACGCAATCCAAACTCACTAAATATCAAGGAATTAATCGAGAAAATTAGGAAGGAGTGTAGTCAAGTCGTGTAGTGTGCGATACCTAGGGAGAAAATCGCGTAAGGTGAGAGAACTCACATACGCACACTATTACATACTAATAAAGCACCATCCTTCTTAACTTGATACGAGGATGCTATAATGTCAATATAGAAATTTTCCAACAGTTGTTTCTTAGCCATAAACCAACTCATATTTTGGGTTTCGATTGTATTGGATGTTTTTTCATATTATTAATCAGATTAAGATATGATTTTAGGGTTTGTGTGGGAACATTAATCTTAACTTTTCATAATTAATAATTATGATTTATTATTCCAGTTCTATAAGATTAATAACAATCAAACAATTTAATCAAATCATAAAATTAAAGTTAGCTCCGATATCACTGTTTAAAAATTGAGACGAGATATAATCTCGATCGTAGTGAAATAATTACAAAATCTCTTTGTATTTTAATTTTCTGAAA
Organism: Erythroxylum roraimae; assembly: GCA_027568915.1. NCBI lineage: Eukaryota > Viridiplantae > Streptophyta > Magnoliopsida > Malpighiales > Erythroxylaceae > Erythroxylum > Erythroxylum roraimae. The sequence continues at coordinate 17,026,680 of JAOSBL010000210.1, forward strand.
ACCAAGATCACTTTAATTTTATAAAACGATTAATATATAAATCATAATAAAACATTAATCTTAATTTATACTTTATTCTGAAGCTTGATCCCTTTCTTTTTGTATCCCATGAATTGTTTCCGAAACTGATTCATTTTAACCATCGTAGCCGCATAAGTGTTCGACCTCTAACGGTATCCATAGAATAAGTTAAAGATAATTCTATAACTCTTATAGAGAAGGTTAAGCAAAAATTTTAGCTCCATCCAAGTTTAAGCCTATTTATATTAAGTTTTGGACGTTAGTAATTTAATTGAAATTAAATTCTAATTTCAATTAAACTTTGATTGGAATCGCAAATAATTCTAATTAAATACCAATTGTGTCCAAATAAGATCCAATATCTTATATTGATCCTTATTTATTAAATATCTTATGTTTAATCATAAAGTTTCTCAAACTTTACAATCAAGTCCAATTTAATTAAAATATCTTTGCTCTTTTCAACTCGTTCCTTATGTGAGACTCATTAGGTTCCCAAATATGTTGACAATGATTATAACTTATAATTCTAATTCATAATTAAAATTAAATAAATTAAAATTCATTTTAATTTATCTTTAATTTTTCAATTAAGCAATTTATAATCATATATCAAGATTGACGTCTAACAATGTATCATGAACATCCAAATATTTATGAATGTTCATTTTAATTTATCTTTAATTCTCCAATTAAGCAATTTATAATCATATATCAAGATTGAAGTCTAACAATGTATCATGAACACCTAAATATCTAGGAATGTCAAAGTGGTTTTGACTAATCTTTCTGTGTATGATTTTTTCGTATAATTCAATCATTTCATTATACAATATTCTAATTAGACATAAAATATGAAATTAATGTCTACTCTATTTTGAGTTCAATCATATTAATTCCTTGTTATTAGCTATTGATTCAATTAATAACATTTGTAAACTATTTACAAAACGTCATTCTACCTTGGCCAAAGATTTCCCGAATTAATACTAATCTAAAATATAAGAATATTCTTTATAATTACTTTAGGATGATGAATTCTATTTTGATCACTCAACTATCTTCATATAATTCATGCTGTATCTAATGACTACTGATTGAATGACTTATGATTAGAATATGTCATAAGTAGTATTAAAATATAACAATCCTTATACAAGATAACTCTATTTACCTCAAGTCAAAGAATCACTTATACAATCATCACAATTAAAATTTTCATTGACATACAAGTAATTTTTCAAATGGCTTTCTCATATCAGGTTTGTTCTGTGAACTTGTTTTCTAACAAGCACCCATATGTTTGTTTAAGTATCTTTATATTTTAGTTTATGAGATCGACTACTTCTTTCATAAGAAAAAACATAACGTATGCTAGTCTTTTTACGTTCTATTAATATTCAGTCTTAGTAGAATAATGAATATGAACAATTGAGCGATAATACATAAATATAATATGAATCTCATAATTATAATTTTATTTGCAATGTATAATTATCCTATTAATTTTATCATATACTTCTAAATATGTGCAAGACAAAAAATTTCTTTAAATAATTGTCATTAACTACGATCAAATGATTGACATAAACTAATAATATATGCTCGCGTCTTAATTCATAACACATGACATCCCATTGCTACTTCCTAGTCGATGACTTTGACAGGCCATAGTAACTAATTCAGATTTGTGGACTTGGATTACGATCTTATGATTATAATCCCTCATTAGATATATTTGCTTGTAAAGAGGATTAGTTAAGAAAAAAATTGTATGCCATGATGATTATTAAGAATTTTTTCTATTTTTTTTAACTTTTCTATTGTTTCTACTTTCTAGTAAATTTCGTGATTTTGTGCGAACGAGACAGACAAAACTTCAACCAGATGAAGCTTCCAAATAATATTGAAGATTACGAGAAATTATACAATTTAGTGGTAACAAGAATTACTAAAAATCGATTCGTTGACAGTGTTATTGTTCTTCTCCTTTTCCAAAATCAATAGCTTACACTAGTTACAAGCCCCCAGACAGTGAGGGGACGAAAACAAAAACGCCAAGAGAACTCTTTTTATCCATCCAAGATGGTGTAGCTGCAATGTACACACAACCAAAATTGATCTCCCAGAACATGCATTCCGAGTACTAGCAGAATGTTAGTCTTCAGCTCCCTGACTGATTCTGAGCAGGTACCAGTCACCTGGATCCGTATGAACGTAAGAGCCAAGGGTGCTTTAATGCCTCCCTTGCAGTTGGACGCATCAGGGGATTGACCTCGAGCATGCTCCTTACGAAGTTGATGAATCCAACGTCAGAAATCTGTAAACGATGCTGCAACGAGCACTTCTCAGGTATTATGTACTCTAGTTGGTTTGTCTCCTGGAAACAAAGAGCAAGATGAAAATCAAAAGTTAGTGAAAATGACAGCCATAACCTCTCAACTTAATGAAACTATAATCAATCACTATACTGTCTTGCACAAAAGATCTGAGAAAGAAGCATCAATTCGACAGATTTAGTCATATTCAATATGAATTCCATTGCGGGTTGGGTCAGAAAGATTTTCTAAGTGAAGGATGTGCAGTGTTTGAGAAGCCGCATAGAAGGTTAAATGAGAACGTAATGCAGTCTGTTAACTATAGTGAAAGAAACATGGACGGCAAACCTCATTCATATGGTACAAGTCATATTCTTTTGTGAAATATTTGTGTGTTTCCTGCCCCTTCTCCAACATATCTAGATCAATGGGACCAAAAATACCAATAATTCGTGCAAGGATCATCACAATCGCATCGTTTGGAAATAGCACCTAAAATAAGCATCAATACTTGGAATAGGTTAGTGATTCAATTATGGCAGGAACTAGGAAGAGGAATTTGAATTGTTTAAAATGCTGAAATCAATCATGTAAAGAATCAAATTCCCAATGATACTATAGAGATCTATTTAATGAACACAGGAAAGGAGAGGTGAGACATACTTCCCCAGAGCATAGTTCAACCAAGATACAGCCAAGAGACCATATGTCAATTCTTTCATCATATGGAAGACCTAGTGTAACTTCCGGGGCTCTATAGGAACGGGACTGCACATATAAACACAAGCTGTCCGACTTGAAGCAACTGCTTCCAAGGTCAATAACTTTTATCTCACATCTCTTGTAGCTCTTTATAAGAATGTTTTCAGGCTTTAGATCACAATGGATGATTCCCAAGCCATGCAAGTATTCCAAGGCCTCCAAACATTGACGGGTTATGATCTGTGAAACAATTAATTAAGAGCCCCAAATTTATATGTGCTTCATCCTGTTAAAGCTAGAGAAAATTGCAGGATTTGCTTTCCAAGGTGCTTCATAACAAGTAAAGATCAATTTGGATCCAAGAATTGTTCGACAACAACTGTTGGAAACATCATCCTAACCTGCAATCTGCTTAATGTGAAGTAAGCTTCACCTCCAGATTCTTGGTTAAATTTCTGAAATTCATACAAGTTTGCCTTCAGGAGTTCACAAACTATGAACAAATGCTCCTGTATTTGTCATTAGATACAGATCATCAGCCATCAAATAAGAATTCAACCTGTAAATGAATGCAAATGATAGCTGTAACACTTCGGATCGGATCTGTCTCTTAAAACATAAAAGCTAAAACATGCTGACTAAAATGAACATGTAAATCCGTGTTGAGTAACTCCCACTCTAAGGAAAAACAAAAGATTGTGGTAAACATTTTCTCGGATGCCATCAGAAAAAAGAGACGAAGTAAAACACTGCTACCTTAAGAAACATAGCTTTTGTATGTACATCAAAAGGATGGTTCCTAAATATAGTACTATCTTTGGATTATGGTTATGCTCACTGACGAGAACATGCCTTATAAACCTTATCACATGCACAGTGGTTGAGTAATTTCAGAAAAGAAGCCTTCCGAAGATATGAAAGTTGTTTAATACTCGAAATGAAGATACATAAGAGAAAGCTACAAAATGAGAAAACACAAAACTTCAGACTTCCTCAGTACAAACTTAATGAAATTCTTGGACAAGGTAGGATTGCAGCATTTTTGGCGTGACAACAACAATGATTGATATAAGCAGTATCCTTTTCAGTAGCAATTTATGCAGTAAGTAAACAACTGGCTATTTCTTCAAGGCATACCTGGTGATAGAAGTAGTCATAAAGACGCAAAATGTGGCATTCATCAGTTGGATCATTTTTGCTTACAAACTTCAAAAGTTTAATTTCATCCAAACTTTGATCAAAATAATCTTTGTTATTTTTTATTATCTTCAAGCAAACATCAACTCCTGTGTGAAGATCATGTGCCTGAACAACCTTACTGAAAGCAGCTGAACCAAGGTATTCTATAATATAATATCTTCCTGCAATGACACTATTCAACACTATAGGGATATCCTTTGTCTCCTCAAATCCAGTCCTGTGAAAGACAATATAATGAATATGAGCAAATGCACCAACTTTGTACCTATATCAGATCAAATAAGTAACAGCGCAATGACTCAATGGCTTCAGGAAACATCAGAAATACTAGAATGGTGGGCATCAAAAGAGAAAATTTCAGCCTTTTCTTCTATTTTAAAACAAATTTATCAGTTGCTACATATTTCAATTTCTTCGCTTGTGTCAGATATTCCTTGCAACCTTGACAAATATGTTCTGTATGGACCCAACGTGCAACAAAAAACTTAACATGTCATCTCCCACAAACCTGTTTTTCCTGTGAATGATTCTTAGACTGAACACTTCATATTCATCCTCCGGTTTACCATACATCAGCAGTTCATGATCATCAACCTCTCCAACAGCAGGAGCTCTGGCCTCTCCATATATTTCCCGACCATCTCCAACTTCATGGTAAAGTACATTCGGTATGAATTCAGAGAGATTTTTAAACCCTTCAATAGAGTCACTGTTGAAAATCTTTTCAAAAGAATAGTCAGTTTTCTTGTTTTCTTCATGTTTAGGATCTATATTCCAATACGAATAAAGATCTCTATGTTTCAACTGAAAATCATCAAAATCAGATTGTTTGGAGCTCGAGATATTGTCAACAGGATCCTTGAAATAAATTTGACAACCTCCTGAATGGCATTTGCAAAGGGAGACTGAACCTTTATCTTCCTCAATGCCTCTTTGAAGATCTTCAATTTTACAAGAGATATAGTCCTTTGTTTGAGCCTCACTTTCCTCATCCAAAGCATTATTGAGAAGGCAAGGGTTCTCAAAGTAATCAGTGCTTGTCTCTACAAATCCTTCATGTCTTCTGTATGTATTCTCTGGACTTCCATATTGCCTTCTAGTCTCTGATGACATCACAAATTTGTCCTCACTTGGAGAACAATAGTAGCCTGCTCCTTGGAAGCTGGGAGTCATGAAGCAATTATCATCTTTGTCATCGCACCAAAACAGATCATTTTGCATATCAAAATCAGGGTAATCACGTGCTGTGCCGAACTGAGACAACCTCTCAGATGAACTTTCTGAATTAGCCTGAGATGCAGAACGCAGTCCATAGGGATTGATAAATTCTGCAGAAATGGGAATGGATTGAGAGTGCCAATTACACCACTAAGAAATTGATTATAGTTCTATTCACAAACTTCAGATCCCAAAGGGAACCCTGCGAAGAACCTTGAATATGTGCATGTCTCCAAGTATAATCATGATGCATAGGTTTATAGGTAGTTTTAGTGAAACAATGACTTTCATAATCCTGGTCTTCAGTCATTAGGGGACTGCACCTCTCTCTAGGACCATGAATAGACTGGAACTTGGAAGCTTAGAAATACAAAACTCAAAAAGAATAAATACTCGAGATCTTATTACAAGCCTCTCTCTCGAGTTAGCTGCCCCCCACACACACACATAGAATAAGTTCCGTGCTTGTCGTCAACTGTTTCCCGCTATAATATCTTCAATCTCATAACATTATGATAATTGAAAATAAAATAAACTAAAATTTATCTGTGATCAGTACCGAATAATTTTTTTATACATCTACCATTACCTGAAGAACAAACATCGCTAGTAGAAGAACCCAAGCTCACAAACTCATCATCAGAGCTGGACTCAGAATCCCCTTTTGACCCTTCACCGCCATTGCCAACATCAAAATCCCACAGCCGGAGAGTCGCCGCAATTTTCACAGGCGGCAACTCAAACAAGAATTTCTCGAAATTGAAAGAACCCAACTGAGTTTTCTCAATCATATCCTCCTTGAGAGCAGATTCCGACTCTTTTAGTCCATTTTTTCTCAAAAACTCTATCACTGCTTCTACCTCCGATATGAAACGTCCAGTTTGTGTCATGATGGTGAAAAGTGAAACCGGGACGGAGTGGAAGTTGAGAAAGATGAAAGAGAGACGTTGGTTGCATGTGAATTAAGCAAATTTGTAGGGTCAAAAGTGGAAAAAGCTAAACAATGAATCAGGACTTGCATGCTCCCCTTTCTGTGTCTCCTCCGTGTGCTCGTGTAATGTAAAGACCGTGAAACTGAAGCTAAGCTTTAGGAAGAAAAAATTAAGGTTAGGTGTTGTGTTGGAGCCTTTGTTTCTTACCAACTTTGAGAAGTGGGGTGCGGGCTTGGTCAATGGGCTCAAGAAAATGACGTGGACCATTGAGATGTGTACACGTGGAAGATTGTATTCCGTTGGATGCCATCAGAGTCTCTCTCTCTCTTTTTTTGTAGCGAAGCATTCTGGTAGTCTTAGGGACCATTTCCATTTCCATTGCCCTGTTTTTGATTGTACAGAGGCATGTGTAATTTGATGTTGAACATTACAGTATCAAATGATTGTGGTAAAAGGGCGTGGGTCCATCATTAAAATGTGTTGTTAGTTGACTAATTTCAGCCCACCTCACGTTATGATGTTGTTTGCCCGAGGCCCAAAGCAGCTTTTCAGTTTCTACTTTCTATGCACGTGAGTGTGACTTTGCCGGTGACCCCAGTAAAAGTCTTTTGTTCACTTCACCCTTCACTATCATCATTACTTTCATTTTGTTATTTGAACCAAATGCATTGCAGTTCATATTAGGCTCTATGTAGTTGTACATAGGAAAATTAGGTAATGGAACTGTTGTTTCCTATGCATTCTCACCACACTCTTAAACTGAACAAAAATTGAATGACTTCTTAAATGAAAACGATGAGATCGTATAACCAAATCATCTTATATCAAGCAAAATCCATGGCTTTATTATAAGTATAATGCATCTAAGGACCAGGACTTGTGATTTAATGTCGTATGGAATAATAATTTTTAAGTGGTTACTATTAATATCAAGCATTATCTACGACAATCTCCATCATCAACAACATATTTTTGTTCTTAGGAGGTGATTTCTTTTAAAATTTGCATTGTTAATTTATATTCTGTACTCAATTGATTGATTATAAATTTCATCACATAATTAATTAAAGAAATTTTCATTATATATATATATATATATATGTTTAATCAACTAATAAATAAAAAAGTCTTTAAAATAATTATTGTACAATTGAAATTATGTTGAGTTTATAATTACAACATTTAATTTGCATTTATGTATTATTTTAAAATTACTCTTAATTATAATTTCGTCAAGATGACATATTAATAGAACAGTAGAACTAACAAATATTATATTTTTTTATGAAGAAGTAATTAATATCATAAACTAAAGTATGACGATAATTAAATAAACACGTGAGTGCATATTAGAAAATAAGTTCACTGAACTGACCTAATAATAAAAATCTCAAATGAAATATTACTTATGTCTTGGTAAATTTTATTTTTAGTTGTATAATTAATCTTTAGACTTGAGATTATTAAAGTATCCCAAGTGAAAACTATTATGTTTTAACACTACTTAGAACATATTCTATTTAGAACAGCTTAGTCAGTAGTACTTTAATATAGCATAAACTATGAGGAAATAGTTGAGTAAGTCAATAAACGATTCACCACCCTATAATAATTAGGGAGGATGTTCTACTATAATTGATTAATAATAACTTAAGGAAATCTTTGACCAAATGAATTGACATTTGAAAAGGTTATTTTTAAATATTAATTATAAATCAATTACTAATTAGAACATAATTGGACTTTAAAAAGCTGACAATAATTCCATATTCTATCTTTAATTGCAACACTGGATAATAAAATGATTAAATTATATATTATAACTATGCATAGATAGATTAATTTAAACCACTTTGACATTCTTAATATTTAGATGGTCATTGTTAAGTCAAAATTGGCTTTACGTATTGAATGATTTTGATGACAAACAAAAAGAAGACAAAATGGAAAAGCAGACGAAATACACATTAATGAA
>JAOSBL010000210.1:17046812-17059696 GCA_027568915.1 Erythroxylum roraimae
GGCCTTGGCTCATCAGCCAACGCATTTTATTCGCAGTCTTCCACTATGTCGACGACAGCAGCATCAAGTTCAGCGCCTTACACGCGACGTATCCATCAGCTTGAGGCAACAGTTAATACGTTGATGGAGGTAATAACCAAGATGCAAAATGACATTGACGGCCTGAGAACCACGAGGGATACAGACCCACAACAGCCAGGCTCACCACAACAATAGGATTAATGTTATAACTTTGGTTGTAATTTATATACTTTTTAATGTTACTTTTGTCGTTAACAATGGTGGTCTTGTTCATGATTACTTATATTATCCAAGTGATGTAACGATATTTTCATATTTCTGAAATCGGATTCCAATTTAATTAGACATTAACAGAGATTCATAGGTGAGGTTGGCGACCTAATAGGTTTTTAGAATCTCTAGGTGTATAAAACTGCTTAGGTTACCATCATTAATGAAGTTTCCGACGGTACCGTCGGTAATACTAACTCAGTTTACCGACGGTTCCGTCGATGACGTACACAGACGGAACCGTCGGTGGGCCTAACATCGATGGAGCCGTCGGGGTTAGCCACTCATTTTGCCGACGGTTCCGTCGGTTTAAGTCACCGACGGTTCCATCGATGAAATTAACACCGACGGAGACGTCGGGGTTAGGTCCCACTGCGTCTCCGACGGAACCGTCGGTGATATCACCGACCGAAGTGTCAGAAATAAAGTCCTGCGTACAAAATTGGCGACCGTGCTGCGTCCGACGCCGGTCGCCGTCGCATCTTATCGTCGAAAAATTTTGTTACCGACAGAAATGGTACTTAGCCCGTCGCTGCTTTCCGTCGGTGACTGCGGATTTTCTTGTTGTGATTGGGATGCTTTTCTTTGTGGAGTTTGTTAAGACTTGTTATTTTTTTTGGCTAGACAAGCTAATAATCAAATAACATCTTAAATTATTTATGCTTGACTAAATTTACTCACCATTGATGAGGAAGTGTAACTACTTCTGATGGTTTTCCATTAAAGTCTAATATAATATTAACCATGTATTATTGATCTAGTCTCCATTAGGGATGGCAATGGTCCTCACGAATTTTTTCAAAAATAAATTTTTAAAAATTAAAAATATAGGCAACTTTTTTTAATGGGATTTGAGTCTGGACTGCCCAAGCTCAGGCTTACTTGAGACCCAACTTTTTTCAGTAAAACAATGTTGTTTTGCTTAGAATAATTGAGTTTCAATTTAGTCTGGGCCTGAGCCTGGCCCATTAAAAACAACTAAATTTAGGCCCATGGGCTAAAAATTGCCATCCTTAGTCTCCATTCAGAAGAATATATTGAAAAATCTTTCTTTTATTGCACCAGAGAGTACTTTACTTCTTACATGAATTAAAAAAAAAGTCGTCATCATCATCATATACTATATATAAATGTCTATGAATAACTAACATAGTCGTATATGTTGATTGCTTCATATCGATTAGCATATTCCATAAGTGGAGAGTTTTAAATCAGTACTTAAGAGTATATAAACGGATACTTCTAATCCAATATAAAGTGAAGATAGAAGTCTAGGTCCATTAAAAAGTGATGTTTAGAATCACTTCAACAAGACTAAATCAATGGACGAAGTAAAGAAGGCCAAATATAAATATAAAGAGACATTTGAATTTGTGTATCAAAAAGAGGATCGTATTAAAATATCAAACATTTTTTACCTCTCACCTATTGAGAGGGAAGAATGAAATGACTGTTACAACTGATGACAACACCAAATCAATGTTTTTAATGGTTAATATGGTCATTGGTGATAAACATTCACTCTCTATAGTTGTTCGCAAAAGATTTAGTATGTTGCTCACCTCACTACAACCGACCTTCAAAATCCTAACTTGGAATACGTTGAAGAAAAACATGATGAAGATTTACGAGGATCAAAAGAAAGAAAATTTTAAAACTTTATCAAGTATTGAAGGATAGGTTGCCATCACAACAGACATGTGGACAACTGATAATAAAAAAAGGGTATATATAGCAGTGATGACACATTATATTGACAATGACTAGATTCTATGTAGTAGACTACTAAGTCAATTATATTATTTAATATTGTAACATTTATTTTTTGATTATGTTATGGTTAATATTTCTTCCCATTTGTAAATAGTAGGTTAATTTATGTGTCGACACCACATACAAGTGTAAAGTTAGCAACTGTGTTGGTTGAGTGTTTAGTCGATTGGAATATCGACAACATTTTGTTTACCATAACATTCTATAATTGTAGCACAAATTATGTGATGATTGAAAAGGTGAAGAATAAGTTACAAGTTGGGAGCTTGTTGGTTGATGAGAGGTTGTTCCATACGTCTTGTTTTGAGCATATTCTAAATTTGATTGTGAAGGACGAGTTGCAGATGATAAAGGAAAATAGATTTAGTCTAAAATAGTATAGTATATTGGAGTGCAACACCTTGAAAAATTGAAGATACTATATAACAACTAGGCATTCTGAGGACGAAGAAGTTGATATTAGATTGTCCTACCAAATGAAACTCAACCTTTAAGATGTTAAAGTCGAGAATCCTTTATGTTGATGTGTTTACCAGGTTGAGACAATAAGATTCTCAGTATACTAGTCTGCCTACAGAAGAGTAATGAGAGTTAGCTAAAGAACTTTCTGCGAAATTGGAAATATTTTGTACTACTAATGAATTGTTTCGATAATAAAATATCTAACTTTGCACAATTGCTTTACCAATATCTGTAACATAAAGAAAGCTTTATCTAATTGGATGTTTGATTTCAATGAGGTGACTCGGGTTATGGCAGAGTAGGTGACGGAGAAGCCCAACTCTGACTAGTATATGGTTGGACTTAATATGGCAATTATATCTGCATTGGACAAACTATGTTGTATAGTGATCGGGCTCAAGAGCATATTGATGTCATTAAACAATTTTAGTATGATTTGTTTAGTGATTATGAACTCATATTGGACAAAATTCAAGATTACCTTAGTTCAGGCTGGTTAGCTCCGGCTTCATATTTAGGTTTGAGATCATCTTCTAACAACATTTTGATGCTCTCATTTACACAATTCATAACAAAGTTGGACAAATATTTGACTGGTGATTGTGTGACCAAAGTTGAAGGTGTGGAGTTCGATGTATTGCAATGTTGGAAGAACCATGTAAATAATTTTTAAATCATGCAAGTAATTGCATAAGACTTGTTAGCAATTCCATCATCTACTATTGCTCTGAAATATGCTTTTAGTACTAATAGTCAAGTTATTAGTCCTCGTCGTATATGACTTCATCCTTGTACTGTAGAAGCCCTCGTATGTACCTAAAGCTATTTAGATGATGAAGATATTGAGGGTAAACTCTTTTCTTTATGATATGTGAATTTTGTCTATTTTTTATGATATATCTTATGTTTTATTATATTTTTAATTTTTATATTAATATAGCGACAAGTATTGATGCAGAGGTGACCAGTTATATAACTGAAAAATATTTTGATAATATATTCGATCATGAAGGTATATTTAATTTTTTATTAGTAACTATCATGTACCTAAAATTCATTTAATGTAATTATTATAGTACTAGATATTATTTACATACTAATGTTTCTACTTGCAAATGAAGTTGTGCAAACTATTGACAATCCTAATTTTGTTTCTATAATTACTTATTTTTCATATGATTGCATTACTTTCTTGTACTTGAAGATAAAATTATTTACGTGTACTTTTTTTGACAAATTCCCAGCTTCAATATTTGCTCTTTACTTTCCAAGATAGCAACTCTCTAACATTAGTTGATAATTTCATTTTGACTTTTTGTAAATTATAACATTAAAAAGGGATAATATTAGTACGATGATACTCTTTTGTTTTGACAATATGATCGTTTTTGTGCATTTCTCATATATAACATATTCTTTTTTGTTCACTGCCTTTAAAAATGAATTTAGTTTTAGCTTATTCATTTTATTATTTATGTACGTTTAATATATAAATACCTCATTTTGCATTAAAAATTGTGTTAATTAAATGACTGTTGCATTTATCATATATAATGTAATCTTTTTTGTTCAATTCCTTTAAAAATGAATTTAGTTTCAACTTATTTATATGTATTTATATATATAAATTTAAAAATAAAAAATATTAAAAAGGGTTAGGCCTAAACTCGATCGGGCCAACATTCGGGTCAAGCTTTAGGCTTAAATATTAAGGCCCAATCGAGCATTAGGATGGGTTCGAGCCTTAATCAAATTTGTCAAGCCATGCTCAGGCCAAGGTGGGCTTGAGTTCGGCCCCACCTATTACCAAGCCTTACCTTAATTCTTAACATTGGAAGATTTACGAAATTTTCAATACTCGCATATATGATAGAACTTCTTGGATTTGTGCACTATTTTTGTTATAAAGCAAAGTAGGTATTAGAGTTTTATGCTTTAACAAAGTTACTTTTAATGAGCTTATCTTTGTTTCCCTTTTATTTTGTTAAAATAGATGCATACATGTAGTATTTACATAAATATATACACTAAATATTTTTATAATCTAAATGTATTTATATACAAGAATTTGAATTATTATTTAGGTTCAATTCACTAAAAAAAAGTCTAATAGTTTTACATATGATGTCTTTATGAAGGGTGTCAACGCATTATCATAAATACAATCACAATATAAATGCATATTGGATTATATGCCTAATAGATTCATGGATGAAGTATGAGTCCATGTTTAATAAATTCTTAATTCCTTCTATTATATATTTGGTATGTGTATTCCATTAATCATATGCATGATACTTGATGGAGGTGTATATAAATGCTTGTATCTTTGTCAAAATGTAATACACCTAATGATAATTTTTGCAAAACATATTTATATTAATCATAATTGTAATACTTTTGTTTATTGAGTTTTCTTTTTTTCTCTAAAATTTAGAGTAGTTTGTTGCACAACTAAATACATTTAACTTTTTTTCCTGCATTTTGACATTGGTGTAAATATAACTTGTATTTTATTTAATTTTTAATTATATTGATTACATATATCAATTAATCTAAAATTAGATAGTTTATAATGCATGTAAAATATTTTTTTAAATATGGTTTTAGAAATAAAAACATACTTTTAATTTATCTTGGAAAAAGAGAATGGACTATAAACTTATTTTAGGTGAAATATTAAAGATGATACAAAAATGAGAATGTAGTTATTGGCTAAATAAAGACTTACAATTTTAGATAAACCGAGCTTCTTTAATATTTTACAAGTCTGCAAGTTATGCAAAGTTCATCTTGTTTAATACACCTTTTCTTTAACTATAACTTCTCAACATGTGTTCGGAATTCAGTCCAATCTCTTTTTAAATTTGATTTCACTAAGAACAACCGTGTTGAAATCCTACTAAATAAGGGAAATAGATCCATCTACATAATTGCTTTTGGCTGCATTACGAATGCAATTTGAAAAGAAATAAATTATTGAATTTTTCATGAAATTGTAAGAACCATGAATATAGTGACATTTGATCCAATCTTCTAAATTAGAGAGTAACTTATGATAAACCAAAAGGTTAATTAAAAAAAAACCTAAACTTTCGTCAAATTTTCAATTATAGCCTAAACTTTCATTTTTTTCAATTTTAGACCAAATTTTAAAAAGTGCTAATAAAATGCTCAAACTTTCAATTTTCTTCAATTCTAGCTTGAAGTAAACTTTCAATTTTCTTCAATTCTAGCTTGACGTTATTTGTTGTTCTCCTGATGCCCTCAGCTCTTTGTTTTCTGTTTGTTCTTCTGACGCCTTAAACTGCTTTCGAATTACAACATACTGCTCCAGTAAGCTCTTTATTTTTAGTTCGTTCTCCTTATGGCTTTAGTGTGAGGACATCGAGGTTGCGTAATCTGAAAATCTAAGGGTGAGGGCGTCGAGAGAACAAACTGAAAACGAAAAAAAACTGAAATCAAAGCGTAAGGTCATCGGGGCTACATAATCTAATTTAGGTCATTTTTAAACAACGACGTCATTTTAATTATGTGATTCAACAACATCGTTTCATTAATCTTTATTTGTTGGGTTAATTTTAGCTGACGTGTATTAATAGTTAAGATTTCTGAAACACGTGACAAGCCACGTCATTAAACTTAACGGAAACACTAACATCGGGCTATAATTGAAAAAAATTGAAACTTTGAGCATTTTATTGCTACTTTTTGAAGTTTGGGCTATAATTAAAAAAATAAAAATTTAGACATTTTATTGCTACTTTTTAAAGTTTAGGCTATAATTGAAAAATTGACGAAAGTTTGAGTTTTTTTTTGGTAATTAACCTTAAACCAAATTAACCAACTATACAACCTTTCACTATCTGCTTCTTAGAGAATAATGAACTAACTCTATAATACTCTCAAGGATTACTAAAGACAAGGCTATTGTGATCTAAAAAGTTTGTTCTTACCTTAACTTTTCTGAGCAGCTAAGCATAAAACAGTGAGATATACAAGCATACTAAAGCTCTCACTTCAACTTGTGTGAGTAGCTGATCATAAAGCAATGAGTTGTTAGGCATACTAAAGCATTTTTTAGAGCAATTCAAATCCAAGATATTGAAGTATTACTATCCATCTTATGGTACCGAACACTACTAGAGTTTAGATGCCCTCATTTACTTTCTCCTTTTGATCATCGGTGATTGTTTAACAGTTTATGTAACTTCACTTTGCTATATTCCTTATTTTGTTTATCCTTCAACTTGTATTAACTAGCATGCTCTTTTATGCTAGATAATTCTGGAGTCTTGTCCTCTTTTGTATCTCTAATTTAGAGTTTATTAATATAATTGTTATGTTCTAAAAAGAGTATATTACCCTATAATACTTGTTAATATTTACATAATTTGCATTCACCTGGAAATTATAAACTTTCTCTAATATTTAAGACATAAATATCTAATCATTATCTAATATTCTTTTTACTATCTTTTTAATGTCTTCATGCTCCTTTATTTACTATTTTAGGATTAATTTATACTTATAATTACTAAATACTATATAGTTTTTTTAATTATTTGTTTTAAAATATTTATTATAAATTAGTTACATGAATCTTTTCAAAAACGAAAAACAAAAAATTAGTTACATGAATGTAAATGAAAATTTCTTTAATGCAGATAACATAGTTATGTGAAATAGTTATCATAAGTAAATATCTTAATTTTAATTATAGAAATGATATATTTTTATAAGCATGATAATAATAATAATACATAAAATGATTCTATCGAAAAATTAGTTAAATCATCTATTCTGTAAACTTTAATCTAAATTGGTCATTATGAATGTTGTAAAGTAGCGATTATAGATGTCAATCACTTGGTTATGCAAAGTAATTATCTCAAGTAAGTGTATGTTGATATTATGTTCTAAATAATTTGTTCCAGTATTTTTGTTACTTTAGAAATGATAATATATAAGATGACTCTCCAAAAAAAAAAGACAAAATTATAAAAGTTCTTGAAATATAACAAAAATAATACATCATAGAAATCCATTTGAAATATGTAATATAAATATTACAAATTTTATATGTAAGGTGCCAATGTTAATTAAGTAAGAAATTAATTGTTTCATTCCTTATTCCCTCGTCTTATCTTCCATTATTTTCATACTTAAGATGGACTATCTCATAAATTTACATTTTGAAAGTCCACCTCACCATCTTCTTCATTGTTATAATAAAAAAATCCTATATAATAGAAAATTTTTTATATAGAGAGAACTTTTAAACCAGAAACCAGAAATATGTGTAATAAATTAAATAATATGGAATTAATAACTTAATATTATTTTCCTTCTCTCACTTGAATGCTTGTATTGTTTATCCATTTATTTCTTAAAATTATTTATAGAACATGCATTATTGTTAATTAGAAGAAATATACAATCATATTGCTTATATATGTCAAAATTAATTTTCTATTATTTAATCAAAATACAATCAAAATTGTCCTACCAATTTTGTTGTCCATTTCCAAATTTTAGCAATACTTCTGCATAATTTAAAATCACTAGGATACTAATATAGTTTGTGTTATACAAATCAATAAGTTTTTCTTACTTGTTAAAGATGATGATAACTTTGGTTTGAATGTTTCATTGTAGAATTTGTCTCCATTAGAATAAATTTCTTTTTATATTTGTCAAACAAGATATAATTGTTGAAAAATCATGATCGAATATGATTGCATTTGCAGTGAAAGAAAAATAATTTTTTTTCATAATTCTCCAAATGATAAGATCACTTTAATAGATAATATGATTAGTGCATAAATACATTAAATTATGAATCATAAATCATAACCATTATGAAACTTAACTTTTTTTTCTACAACTCCTCTTAAACTAATTTTTGAAATATGTTTATTACAACTATTATAGTCACACAAGTATCTAGCCTCTATCAAAATCCACAAGAATAGGTTGAAAGAACTTTACAACCGATGAAGAAATTGACAAGGAGTATTAACTTCTTTAGAGCCTACGTCTATTTATAATAAGATTTAAACCTTTTGGTACTTTAATTTAATTATAATTACAGTTCAAATTAACTTTATTTGGAATTAAAATAATTATAAGTAAATACCAATTAGGTTCCAATAAGATCCTATATTTAATATTAGTCTTATTTATCAAATATCTTATATTTGACCTTAAAATTTTGCAAATTTTACAATCAAATACCACTTGACTAAATTACTTTTTTCTCTCTTCAACTATTATTTGTGTATCACCCATTAAGTTCTTAAATATATCAGCAATGAATATAAATTATAACCATAAATTATATTTAGGATTAAATAAATTAAACTCATTTTATTTATCTTTTATTATTTAGTTAAATAATTTATATCTATGAACTAAGATTGACGTCTAATAACACATCATGACTACCTAAATATCAGAAATAGTAAAGTAATTTGGAATAACCTTTTTTATATAGTTTTATTAAATAGAATTCAATCCTTTCATCATATAATATTCCCATTAGATATTGAGCATGAAACCAATATATATTTGAATTCAATCATATTTGTTTTCTACTAATAGTAATTGATTATTTTAATGAATTTTAAGATTTTTTTTCAAAGTTTCATTCTACCTTAACTCAGAATTTCTCAAATCAATACTAATCGAGAATAGTATAATATTCTCTCTAAGTAATTTAAGACGACAAATCCTATATTATCACTCAACTACCTTTATAAAATTCATGTTATATTTATTGACTATCAAATGAGCTAGTTTAACTAGGATAAGTCATAAGTAGGATTAAAACATAACAATTCATATATTAAATATTTTAGAGATCTCAAGTCAAAGGATCACTTATACACCTATTACAATCAAAATTTCTATAGATATATAATTAATTCCTAATGGAATTCTCATATTAGGTGAGTTCAATGAACTTATTGTTTAACAAGAACTCACACATTTATTCAGGTATCTTTATACTCTTACTCTATGAGATTGATTATTTCCTTCATAAGGATGAAACATAAAATGTACCTATTTTCACTCTTTTAATGTCTAATCTTAATAGAGCAATGATTAAGAACAATTTAGAGATAATATATAAATATAAGATGAATTTCATAATTATGATCCCATTATAATTTTATTTACAAAGCACATTTATCTCATATCTTTATCTTATATGTTAGATAATTAAACAAAAAAAGATAAATAATTTCTTTAGTTAATTATGTTATCAAATCTACAATTAGTCGAATATATGTAAGGCATAAATCAATAATCTTTAATATTTAATAAGCCAATCATTTAAATATCTTATAAAATATCAATATATAGCAATCATGTACTATTGGGACAGTAGTCTAACGAGAGAATTCTATAAGATTCTCTTTAGTGAGTACTTCATATTAATTATCATCATAAATAAAATGAATTACCTATATATATACTTTGATCCTTGATGAGACCTTACCTCTTTATGTCTGCCAAATGGCTCTAATGTTCCATAAGACATTACTGTTTGAATAATGCAAAGTGCTATACCAAGTTCTTTAAATAACTTATTGAACCAAATAATCATTTTTACTAAATGGAAATTGTATTGTGAGTTAATTAGTAATTAATATTATATTAAAATCTTTCCAATTCAACAAAATATTATTCTAAATAAAAAATACCTTAATTAAGTCTTATTTTTTTTTCTTGTCAAACTAAAGTTTAAATCCATATGATCTTTGAACTCAAATATGAACTCATGCATCTAACAATTAATATCTTTAATAATTCATAATTATTAGATATCTCAAATGCTAAATGCCTTTAGCATATTATGTATGTAATTAGATTAAATTAAGTAAGCAATTTTTGTATCTAATCTCTATAGAATTTTAATCCCAAACCTTTTCATTTCTAATACATAGTAGTTCCTAGATTATCATATCTTCAACAATTGAAATATGAAACATTGTTGTAATGAACAATATGTCATCAACCAAATCATATTAAAGAGTACAATTATACTCTTAAACTTCTTATGGACATAATAAATCCACAATCATATATAAAAGAAACTTGTTGAATTTATTATAAAAGTGAATCTTTTAACATATCGTAACCTTTTGACTATACGTAAACTGTATCAATAAATGTACTAGTTTCATTTAGATATATTCTTATGAGATTTGAATTATTTCAAAAATCATCTTACTCCTATTACTTGTCCTAAGAACCGTTCTCTTGTAAGTATTCATTAAAGCAAACATTTTGCTCAATGAGGATTGTAAGATTATAGCCAACATTTTCGGATATCTCATAACTTCATATTATCTAATTTAGTTATAAACTTATTAGATAATATATACTTCAACTAAGCACCACATCCATAAATCATTAACTTTGATTATTTTAAAGTCTTACCATTTTATATTTAATACGGAATCTTGCTAATTGACTTAATTTGAACTATCAAAGGTAAGTTGTTATGCTAGACATAGTTATAAAAAATATAAATTATGCACTATACATTATTTTATATTATATATTACTCTTCATACAAAACCTTACAGTCATATAATTTAGTTATAGAGATATTCACCAAAGAATCTCATTCTTTATAAATAAAAAAGAAAATTTAAATCTCACTACATTGATCTCATCAAAGTGCTTTAATATTCTTAACGCTTAATTTTGACTTAAATTTAAATAATTCAAACTTTTCAAAACTTTTTAAATCAATATTTCATTTAATGCATGCGACTCTATCATATAAATTCATTAGAAAATATAATGAAATGCAAGTATTCAATCCTTTTATGATTTGTTATTACATCATATACATCATATGCATACATTTTAACAATTTATTATCACAATCATCCTTTTAAAAAAGGTTGATTTGGTGATTCTTCAACCTAAAAAGTTCCGTAAGTTTCATATGACTCATAATCAAAAGGATAAATATATCCTTACATGTAACTTTATGAATCTTATTATGTTGATTTAAATAATATGTCATAAAAGGATAATCTCGATTATTACTTTATGTTTTTGTTACTTATGTTAACTAAAATCTATTTAACATATACAAAATATTTGTATAAACTTTAAACAACTATTTTTTTAATCAACAATCTATTTGTTATCATGCCATGAACATTGTGCTAATGTTCAATTTAAATTTAGTATCATATACCTAAAAGCATGAATTAGAAATTTATATCATCTATATCATATCTTGTATAGTTAAGAAAATTCATAAAATAATTTTTTTCTAATAACTATTATCATATTATAGCAATTACCTTTAATTGTATTCCTTATTTATGTTTTTAGTAGGCTAACTTGAGTGGAACAATTCTATTAAGGTATTATACATTTCAACTCTACCTGATGCAACCTTTTGCATTGTGTTATTATGATGTTAGCATCCATCTTACGACAATTTTTAATGTTTATAAGACATTAGTCAATTCTAAAATATCACTTTATCTTTCCATCTCTATGAAATTGTATCACCATTATCCTCAACATGGATTAATAACAAGATTAAATAATGGACATACAATTCTTCTTTCCACCTTTGAGAATTTTTCTCAAATTTGACCTATGTCTGAGAAATTTAGTTTACTAATATTTAGTATTAGAAATACTAAAGAACAAACAAATGTAAAGAAAATAAGTAATAGGTTATATGTCATGACCACTAAATAAGATTAGGAATTCAATAATATATTTAGTTACTCCCATTATTTTATTTAAAATAATATAAATTACTACTATTCCTAAAATATTTTTTTGAGAATTTTCGAAAAAGTTCATTAAATAAAAGTAGGTTTAAAGGTATAAAATGTTGGAGAGTATTCTCTCCTATTTCAACTGCCTAAACGACAGTGTTTAACAAATGCAATGATAGTTAGAAAAAATGCTTAAGAAAGGAGAACAAATGCGTATTGAGCATTGGAGGATATAATCAAGCGATGACATTTTTGTAAAGGGGTAAAAGCTCTGCTACCTATCCTTCGTATCCTCAGACTTTATCGAATTGGGGTTGAGTTTATTGGAGATTACGAGACTTCGTGGCGTCGAGAGGGTGATGGAGGGAGAAGACACTTGGAGACCTTTCGAGATCGAGGTTTACAAAAGCGACAGTGATCGAAGTAAGTACCTTCCTATCATTTTTGCTTTTCGCTATGCTTCCGTAGAACATCATGCATGTATATTACTCTGGTCGGGCCGACCGTGCTAGGCCCAGACCCATTCAGGACAACCCGCGGATCGATTGGTCCATCCCCTATACAGCAGACCCTGAGCCCAACAAGTACGACGGG
>JAOSBL010000210.1:17059796-17099913 GCA_027568915.1 Erythroxylum roraimae
CCACCGAACCCTCTTCTTTCTTCTCTCTTCTCTCTTTTCTTTGGTTTTTCTTCACAATTTCGTTCTTGCTTCTTCTTAAACATAAGACCACACCTCTTATTTACAATCTTGCCATTAATGAGTGAAAAATGACCAATTTACCTTTACATGTAAGCCTCGTAACTTAAATGGCTTAAGTGGTCTTCCCAAACAACCCTCATACTTACATACTCTTGCTACTTAATACAATTAAACCATATTTTAAAATCCAACTAACATTAACATAATAATTAACTCCAAATAAAATAATTAATCTAGTAAGACCACAAAATTATTTAAAATCATGCTTAACCCCTTCCCAAAAATCAAGACCTTTTTCTAATCATGAAATTGAAGAAATTTGATAGCACTTCCTCCTAAGAAAATGTTCCTCATTGTCTTATGTTTCCAATGACACCAAAATCATTCAATTTAGTTTAGAAATCTAAAAGTTATGGTCCAAACACTTTCGGACTATTACTAAACCGAGACTGTACACTATACCGAACTTCACTCCAGAAATTGAAAGTCTTAAGGACTGAATTGAAATTCGATTCCTTCAGATAATTTGTAGCTCCATGTCTCTAGTTTAGTTAGAAAGAAGAATCAACTCATTTGGAGCTCTATAGGTCAAGATATCATCAAAATACTGAAGCATGTTTAGTAAAATATCCAACTCATACTCTTTTAACCGATCCTCTCACTTTGATTCAATC
Organism: Erythroxylum roraimae; assembly: GCA_027568915.1. Taxonomy (NCBI): domain Eukaryota; kingdom Viridiplantae; phylum Streptophyta; class Magnoliopsida; order Malpighiales; family Erythroxylaceae; genus Erythroxylum; species Erythroxylum roraimae. Next base: position 17,060,531 of record JAOSBL010000210.1, read on the forward strand.
AATCTCTCAAATTAATCCCAAAAGCTATAAATGTTTGTGGAGAGATAGAGGAATGTGTTATGAATCCAATACTTCAAAAATCAGGTCATTTGGAGGTCGGACGACAAAGTTATAACAAAAAAATCAAAGTATGTTCAAAAAATAACCTCCCTTCGAAAAACAGGGAAGTCGCGATCGTGCAGGTGCACGACCACGACATTCGGGTGGTCCTGCGGAGTCGCGATAGTGCGCATGCATGATCGCGACATCCTGGTGATCTTGCGGAGTCGCAATCGTGCGAATGCACGACCACGACACTCGGGTGGACCTGCGCCTCTTTCTTCTTCACTAACATCTCAAATTCAAACTTTTATAACTTTTGATACAAAACTCCAAAATTTACAAACTTTATATCAATGAAAAGATAAAAGAAATATATACAAATTTTATGTGGAACTTAAAAACAATTTCTGCCTCTATAAGGGTCAAATTTCCAAATCAATGAGGCTGTCCTGAAAGTTCTCCCTATGCAGCAACACCAACTTCAAATGATCATAACTTTCAGCCCCGTTATCGAAAAATGTCATACTTTATAGCGTTAGAAAGCTAGCAAGATAAGCTACAACTTTCATGAATGCATTTTTATCAAAATCTCTCTAGATCAACCCAGAAAAATCACAAAATTTTCAAATCAAAAATCCAACCCTCCACTGTTCATTCTCCGAAAATTTTCAGGCTTCCACTTTCCAAAAATCCAACACTTCAAATTTAAGAATTCTCCTTTTTCTTTACTCATAGCTGATCACTAACAATTTCTCATTTAATAGTTCTAACTTCAAAGAAAAGTTCGAGGTCCAACAATAATGTCATGTTAGAGCAATCACATCACTAACTTAATCATGGCATCATCATAAATACATAAATATCACCAAATTTTAAAAATCGAATTCCTCATTTCATTCCACAAAAACCAAATATACATTGTAGCTTTACAATATTTTCGAAATATGTACAATGTCAAAACTAAGTACATAACATGCTACATACATGAGGAATTTTTCAAAATTTCTAACTAAATCCTTCAAACTCACTTGACTGAATTTTGAGTCATTTCTTCTATTCAAAAGTATAAAAAGTATTCTTCTTATAGAGTCTTTCTGTCGCTAATGTCCTCTCTCGATCTTGAACTATCAACATTGCAATTTTGATGATTTTTACGAACTCAGTGATGTAACCATCCTCGATGGTTCACTCAATTCATATCACATATCAACACATGTAAAAACATAATTCACATCTTTTCATTTACCATATAGCATTACATATTCCATTTTTATTCAAATACATGACCACATTACATTTCAATCAGTCAAACACATGTATATAGTATATATGCAAATGCTTGTGAGACTCACTTTCAATTTTTAAGTTGTTGTAACTGAGTGCCTAATTGATGTTGTCCCTTATTCGTTGGCTCTTAATCATAATCTGAGCTTAAAGCTCATTTTTGGTGGCTATTTATGTCACAACTCTCATTATCTGATTATGCATTTATGTAATGGAATTCATCACTCATATTCAATCAATCATTCACAATTTAAATCACAAATTATCATCAGACCTTGGTCCGGTATTCAACAATCATGTTGAGTAAACACATAGTCAGTCCAAATTCACATTCAAAGAGCACTTTAATTATCCCATTCGTGAATCAGAAATCTCAGACCTTCATTGTTAGGAATCAGTACAATCAATTCCACATTCAGAACATAATTCAAAACAAACACATAATTAAGTGAGACCGTCTAGGTTACTCACAAATTGCTCTAAAAAGCTATTGCCTTGAAGTCCTGACAATGTCTAGACGATGACGCTCTAAATGCTCCTCTATATCATGCAAAACATATTTACATATATCACAAATTTGCCCAATTGTATAAATATTCATTTATGCACATCTACGTATATGAAATATGTACAATGCATGTTTAATGACAATCCTAGGTATCTTATTATTATTCTTGTCACAATATCATTCATATATCAAAACTCACATAATTTAACTTGTACTTAAGGTTTGTACCACAATAAAAAAATTTGAAACTAATTTCATAACCCAATTGATCATTTCAATTTTTTTTCTAAAAGCATACTTTCGGATCCACTTTGCATGATCATTTTGACAAGGACAATGGAGTAATTTGGTAATCATTCTTACTAGAAAATTGTTCTCCTATGTCTTAAGTTTCTAAAGACACTAAGATCATACAATTTGGTTCATTATTCTATGAGTCATGCTCAAAATACTACAGACTTAGTACATTTGAAATTTTGGCTAGTGCATAATCATGCACTCAAAGTCGTACAACTCATATCTCTCAATTCCAATATCTAAAAATTACAAACTTTATACCAATTGAAATCTAATAGAATAATCTATAACTTTTGTGAAGACAACTTTGTCTGATTCAGCATACATCAATACAGTTTATTCGATAACAACAGGACATAATTTCTATCACGAGTAGTGCTACAGCCTAAGCCAAGACTCAATTTCAAGCTACATTTCAAGACCCTTAAAGACATAATTCAAATTCAATTTCTTCTTAAAAATTGTATCCAAATGTCTCTAGTTCAATTTAATCAAGAATCATCTCATTTGAAAATCTACAAATCAAAATATAGCCAAAATAACAAAGCATGTTCAGTAAAAACATTCCAGTTATCAAATTCCAGCACACCTCAACATTTTCATCCTAAACTCATCAATCAATCATTTCCAAATTAATTCATATGGATATAAATTTTGTTTGAGATAAAGAACAATGTGTTATGAGTTTGCTGGTTCAAATCCCATATCATTTTGAGGTCGGAAGAACAAGTTATAGCAAAAAGAATAAAGCATGTTTGACTGTTAACTATGCCTTCAATGTCACAATCATGCAATCCCTCTTTTCTTATCCAAATTCACAAAACGCGGGTTTTCTTCTCTCCTTTCATTTTTTTTTTTTTTGCAGATTTCTCACTCCTACCTTTAACAACTAACACATCTTATGCATAAATCGTCTTTTCTACTTCCATTTCAGTTCAACTCAACATAAACAATTGAAAATCCAAGATTAAACATTAAACTTAAAAAATCGATCATCACTCACACATATTTCGTACTTTCTGCATTTTTTTTCATTTTCTGCTCAAACTTTCCATTTCACTAATTATCATCGAGATTACTTCTCACACCACTCAAGCATGTATCCATTTACAAACACTCAAACATCATCAAAAAGCCATTCACGATACTATAAAGCTCAAAACATAACTTACTTGGTTCAGCTAAATCCCAGCAATTGATATGGACTAAAGTGCTTGCTTTGAAGTAAGAATTAAAAGCCAATACTCAAACATAAACAACTAGTTGTCTCGGTGATGGATGAATAAATAAACAAGAAGAGAGTTTGGTGATGGTATTTTCGGTGGTGAAGAACAAATGAGCTGCAGAATATTTCTTCCATACCAAGAACATGACTGTGTGTATTCAAGATACATGGCTATATGTCACCAATGCATGTAAGCCATTTGTCATATATATATGCTGCCACGTGTCACACATCTATTGGTCTCTTATTTTCTACATTTTTCCTAATCCAAAATACCCCAAATTGCCAAAATATCCTAAATATCACCGAAAATTGCTAAATTGATTTTACTACACTTTGGTTTAATTTCAAGACAAATAAAATCCACAATTCACATTTATAAACCAATTATACCTTAAAAATGTCAATGAATGCATGTACAGTCATTTTAATATGCAGAACTCAATATTCACGTGTATGTATATGCCGATAAGCATGAAATGCACTTTCTAATTTCTCAGTAATTTCTCATATACACTATTCTAGCCTTAACATGGGTAACGGGAGAGAGGGCAAAGGAAGCAATCAAGACTAATATAAAAATAGGCCTTCTTTATACATACTGTATATTGCATTCATCAATGAAAGATGAAAAAGGCAACTTTCTTCTCCGTTGTTTGTAGTTGGGGCATTTTTGAATCCTAGTGTCTATTTTAGACCAGATTTTATAAAGAAAGCTAAATTTAAGAGCGGAATGTTATTCGCTATTACAACAATTGTTTCCTATGATATGATGCAAGATCTCTTAAGCTCAAAAATGGAGCTTTATAGGAAGTCTTCTGGAGATTTTGGAATGTCAATTGCTATTTGACAAAGAACAAAACTTTCTCCAGGTATTAGCTGTGTCCTTTTTCTTACTTGTTGAAAATTAATTATCACTTTATTTTGTTGATAACACTACTTTTGTTATCTTACGACTTATAGTTTCTTGGTGGGATCAATTAGGAAGTGGTGCTCCAGAATTGCAAAGGTTTGCAATTCAAATTTTAAGTCAAAGTGTGAGTGCAACAAGATATGAACAAAACTGGAGCACATTTGAACTCATCCATTTCAAGAAAAAGAATAGATTGGAGCACAAGAGATCGAATGACTTGGTCCTCATTCGTTACAATTTAAAGCTTCGAGAAAGGTATGTTATTATCATTATTAATTTCGAAATAGTTTCTTATAAATTTCTAATAATTAAATTTTGTTGTTTACTAGGACTCTTAATAGCACTACTTGTGCTATATGTCCAATTTGCATTGATAATATCGATCTTTTGACGGATTGGGTTTTTGAGGAGCCAAATTTGGTAGATGCAAATGACTTGGAAGATGATCTTGGATGAGAAAGCATTGACATGTCATTTGGTGCACTGAATCTGAATTATGATGATGATGAGGCTCCTCTCAGTGATGAGGAATTTGTACCAAATGATAATAAGGGTCAATGTAATTATAGTGGGTATCCTTCCATAGATGATTGAATGAAGTTTCAAGTTTTTATTTTTCCTCTTCTTTTAATTTTACTAATATTTTACGTATATGTTAAATTCTATATATGCAATGTAATTGTAAATGTTTTTGTTTTAGGTTTTAGTTATACTTGATTATTTCCTCATCATGAACTCTTGTCATAAATTGTAATATTTTAAATACTTTGTATTGTTCCTAATTTTATATTTGTATAATGATGATTGCCTTTTTTCCATATTAATTGTAGTTATTATTTATATGATAAATATTTAAAAATTATTGTTATTTCATATTAATTATGGTTATTATTTATTATTATAATTTTTGGAGACATGGTTAATGTAAACTTATAAAGTATAAAGTACAATATGACAATGGACTTTGTTGTAATTTTAAAAAAATTCAGGGGCTATTTCATAAATTTAAAAGTTTATCCAAAATAGTACCTGATATTGACCAGTACCGATACCGATACCAGTATAGTATTGTACCAAAACCTAATCCAGTACCAGGGTCAGTACGATATTCATAACTTTGGTTTGAAGTCTTTTTGGTATGACCTAAGTGTTTAGATTGGAACTCTAAGGTATTGTACTAGTTGTTGTTCAAGTATGAAACTATTAATTGTTGATAACCAAGGACTTAAGCTGTTGGAACTTGTTAAGACATGTAAGGCAGTCTTGCTTTTGTTAATGTATAATCCTGACATCTTGTTGAACACCATAAGAGCAATAACTAGGGAGGAAACTAAAACAAGAATGCAATTCAATCAAGCAAATCGATTCAAGAATCAATCACAAAAGTATTAACAAATTAGCAGTTGCAACATATACTCAAGAATCAACCTAGGGAACTACCAATTGAGAAAAAGAGAATTTTACCTATCTTTAACGCTAACCTAATCAATTATGAATTAATGGATTATTGGTTCTAGACGATTCTAGGGTTAATTACTCTCTCTCGAGTTATAACCATTAACCCTAATTTATAAACCCTAATCAGATTATGGAAATTGCAGTTTCTCAATTAACAACTTATTTAAAACACTAATTAGATCTAAAGTTGTCTAATAAACTATCGGAAACTATTGCAAGATCTCTCTTCGCACAATTTTACCGATTTAATTTAATTCTTGCTCTATTAAATCACTTAACTCTCGTTAGCCCAATTTAAATATTTTTCACTCAATTCACACTCTCAGTTTATTACTGATTTATGCAATTGTATAAATTAAATCATAATAAATCCAGTAAAACATAAACAATCAAATTTGATTAAATCAAAGATAAAACCTCAAACGTGAGTTTAGAAACAGCATTAACATCCAAAAATCCTATCATCAACTATTATTCCAATTCTATACAATAATAAAATTGAAAATAACAGGAAATACGAATTTAAACGGACGATGGGAGGCAGCAACGTTGGGAAACTCCTAATCCAAGAAATACGTCGAGTCGACTTCTTCTCCACTTCTCTCTTCCTTCTTCTCTTTCTCTATCTCTCAACATTTCTCTCTAGGGTTTCTCTGAAAAGTGGCTGATGCAAAAGCTCTCTTCTCTTCTTTGTCTTATTATTTAAATACCTTTTGTGTTATGAGTAGCCCTAGTTTTCTGGGGTCCAAAAGGTTTAAAAAATTCCTCGAAACTTGAAGTTTTTGAGTGCCTGCTCGACACAGGTCGTGGGCCACATCCGAGCCTTCTATCACAATCGTGGTAAGCAGACCACGATCATGGGCCATATCCTGGGCATCAGTCACGATCGTGGCACAACGACCGTTGCTTTAGCCCTAATGTATCCAAAACTTCTCCGTTCTTCAATGTTGACCCTAAAACACTAACAAACATACCAAGGTACCTCAAAAACATAATAATTAAGCTCAAATACTTATACTAACCCACAAAACATGAATAATTAACAAACTAATACAATTCTAACCTAAGCACATACTAAACGATTGAATTAACCATTAAATACATATCAAACTAAGCCCTAAAATACGATGTAATTCACACTTATCAACATCCCCAAACTTAAACATTTACTTGTCCTCAAGCAGACAAAACAACAAACACAACACACAATGCAGTAATGAGATAATGGCTTCAACTTCATGAAATAAATTTAATTTAAAACACAATCATTCAAGTCATATCAAATCATTAACAAACAAAATCCGTGACTAGGGGCTTTGAACTAAATATAAATATTAATCCAGATCCAAATGTTAATTTATTTACCCTTTTCAATTGCACACATACATTAATAATTCTTTAGTCATTCAAACTTTGTAACTACTCCTAAGTATGTTTTCATGAAAAGTCAAGATATTACAAGTTTGGTAGGTTTTTATTAGAAAACACATTTATTTTTTAAACAAGGACCTAGTCTTTTACTCGGAGGCAAACATTGGTGATGAATGTCGATCCGGTTACTCGACTAAGTCAATTTTTTATTAAGCTACTTGGTTGAAACGTCATTATAGCCTTTTGACGCGGAGGCACACTTTTGTGATGCATGTTGATCCGATTACTCAGCTACATCACATTCTCAACTGGCTACTAGTTCTATCCATAACCTGAAGGTCAACAGAATATTAATTTATTTAAAATTAACAAACTTTTTTTTATTGCTTACCTTGTTGCTTTAGCTGCTCGTTTCCATAAAAAAATACTAGCAAAGCTACTTAAGTCAAAAGACCTCAAATTATGAATGAATGTGACAATTTAGAGGGCTACAACTTAACACTAAATCCTAATTAAGTTGCATATTTAACTAAAAAACCCAATTCACTAATTTTACAAGCTAATGATGTTTTACAACCTAATAGACTATGTTAAAAATTAAATCAATTCCAATCCATCTAGGCCATTGACACATTCATATGATTCATAAAATGCAATCTAATAAGTATCATATAATATGCAAAATTCACATTCAAATCAAAACACATAACCCTCCCTACACTTTAACAACACATTGTCCTCAATGTGAGAAGGGGACAAACAAAAACATACAGAAAGAAGAGATATAAAATTAAAGTAAACAAAAAGTAAGTAAAGACTAAAGTTAAAAAGAAAAGGGTTAGAACAAGGCCTCATGGTGATAAAGGTGGGGAAGGTGTTGGAGGTGGCAGTTGGATGCCTTGAGCCTCCAAATAACGATGGATACGATATATGTCCTAGCTCTGATGTCGTTGAGTCCGGGCTATGTCCTTCATTCTTCTAGAGTTCTCTGTAAGTGTATCTATGATTACCTTGGTGTTCACAGAGATTGTATCAAGCACTTTCTTCCAGCCTGGTTCTTCTGTTTCTTCTTCCTCCTTGAACTCTTCACTGGTCGAGTCCTCTTCTGCCTGTTGAGGCGATGTTGTACTCAAACTTGCCTAACTGGCCCTGATCTTCACATGCATCTTTTGGCTGATATCCTGGAGTTCCATGTTATGGGACTTAAGGATTTCAGCACACCATAGATGATGATGTTTTAGGAAGTCTGAGAGATGGACAATTAAACCACTACAGTCCATGCCATAATACTCAGCAATGAAAGAAACTAAGTACTCCATACCTAAATTGTTGCTCCCCTTACACAGAGTCACAACAATAACGTTCAGCACATGTGTGGAGGTGCACATTGGAATGTTGTAATCCATGCACCACAACATGAAGAGTTCCTTTGTTGAACACTTGTTGGTTTTTGATTTATCAAAAACCAGTTGACATATGAATTTGTGCAATAACAAGTGCTTATGGGTCTTTATGATGTTGTTGTGGGCATTTTTGGCATCAAATTGCTCTAACCCAGTGAGCTCATTCCAATAGCGAGAAGCACAAAAATCATCGTGCTAATGATAATGGAAGATTCGGGGAACCCACACATACCGCACATGATTTCGATGTTCAGTTCATATGCTTATCCTCACAACCTAAACCACATTTCTTTAGGGTTCCTAGGTTCATAGGAAAGGGAAGTAAGGAATTCTAGAGTGAGCTCCTAGTAGACAAAAAACTGGAAGTGTATGAACTTCACCCACTAAATTCTTTCTGCTAAGTTTTCTACCCTATCGCGCAGTTATAGCCTATCAAGCATATCAAAATCAAAATATTTCGGGACTACAATTTGTTTAGCATTGATGGATTGGAAACAAATACCTTCTTCCTCTGTGTAGATCAAGAATGGTGCTCCAAATTCTACTGCCCCATTCCTTCTTAGTTGTCCCGAGACTTGATTTCATCCCGATGATTGATCCCACTTTGCTGATTGCTTAATGCGCAACATACTGGCTTGTGAGTAGGTAGAAGTTGGAAGAGACTGGAGGTTTGAAATTTTGGGTAGAGAGAAGTGAGAGTGTTTTGAGGTTTTAAACTTAAAGAGATAAAGTAAAAATGAAAGCGAGTGAAAAAATGAAGTTAAAAATGAATGTACAGGTGGATAGAGGGTAAAATGGTAAAAATTGAATTTGAAATTCATGTGTCCCCTTTTTGCCCTACTGTAGGCCATAATCGTGGCCTGAAATTTTTCACTAATTTTTAATTTTTTCTTTTCTTTTGTCCTTCTTCACTTTTCTGAAATCACTTCTTAACTCTTGGTGGTCATTTTTCCTCTCTTTGCTTACTTCCTTGATCATCAAATTCATGTCAAAGTCCTATGCCTTCCCGATTTTCTTTGGAAACGAAATAACCTAACTACGGAATTCAACTATCTAAAAATAAAGGGAAATGACATCAATTTGACAGTCCATGGGTTACCTCCCATGCAGCACTTTTTTGAACATCGGTAGCTCGATGCTCTTCTTATGTTCAAGGTGGTTCGAATGAATCGTGCAATGGTAGCACAATCATCTATCTTACAATTAGCATATGAGCTACCACACCCCGGATTCCACTCTCCCTGTGATTCTCCTTTCTTTGCCTTCTTCTTCACGATCGTTTCTTTCTAGATGCATTTTCAGGATCCTCAATATCTTCCCATTGTCCTCGAGGTTCAGTTTCATTGATATTAGTTGGAAGTAAGGGAGAACCGTTGTCTTTATTCGACACTTTAAAGGTTGTTTGATGCTTGTCGACCCTTAGAGTTAGTTCACTCCCATCAACGTCAATTATAAAGCGGACAGTATCCAAGAATGGTCGTCCAAGAACCATAGGGTCTCCACATCTTCTCCAATATCCAATATATTGAAGTCTGTGGGAAAGATAAATGAATTTGTACTTGCACATCCTTAATAATCCCCTTCAGCCAACGAACTGTTTTGTCCGCCGTCTTCACTAACATCTTTATGGGTTCTAACTCTCCTAACCCCAATTTTTGACTAGTGGTAAAGGGCATCATATTGATACTTGCTCCTAAATTTATGAATGCCCTGTATATTTCGACTTCATTAATAGTGCAAGGAATGTAAAAATCCCTTAGGTCTTCTTTCTTATGTGTTATGTTAGGGTTTTCTTCCACTATGCGCTCCTTAACCTTCTTCTTGTTTGATTCCTTTAGTGTGAGCTTCGTTTGTAGATGTTCCGTTATGTCTTCAACCTTGTTTAATTCAACCTCCCTAGAATTCCTCGTCGCCCTACTTGCAATTGACTTCTACTGAGCTAGAATAGGGTACGAAAATTCAGGTCAAGGTTCCTCAATTGGCTTGATTACAAACTAACATGGAAGGAATTCCATGATTGCTTGTCCTTCTCCCTTGTCTCCTTCTTAATTTGCATGTTCGAGTTTCTTTTCTTAGGTCTGAGTAATTACCATGATCTGTTCCTTTTTTTATTTAGACTCAGTATTACTTAGAAGGGTTCCTACATTCCAAGTAGAAATTGCCTCCGCTAGTTGACCTACTTAGACCTCCAGATTGTGTATTAAAGAGGCATGGTTCTTAGTGACTTGCTCGAATTTGCTTTCAAGCCTCCTATGTGCATCCTCCATGCCTCCAATTTTATCTAAAATCTTATCCAACTTGGACTTCATTAAGGTTTATTTGTCTTGTTGGAAGCCTGATTGTCCTTGAGGTCTAAGCTGTCTTCCAGCATTGTTTGTCTACGAGAAGTTAGGATGATTCTTCCACCTAGGGTTGTAAGTGTTGGAGTAGGGATTGTTTCCCCCTCCTCGTCCATATTGAGCTCTCATATAATTCACTTGCTCTAGACTGCTTTCCTTTATCAAGAAACAGTTCACCATATCATGATCTATTTGTCTACAGAGTTCACACTTTTACAGAAGCTGAGGATGACGCCTTTATGTTATTAACCTATCGAGTTATCAATTTTTGCTTGCATTTTCATCATATGATCAACACCTTTTTGTTCTCAGAAAGTAATAGTTTGTCTACTTCGCTCATTTGTCCACAAGTAGCCATTACTCGCCATCTCCTCTATTAGCTCTTCTGCTTCATCTACTGTCTTTCTCATTAGTGATCCTCCTGAAGCTACGTCAATCATGCCTCTCATATGGGGGGTGACTGTTATAGAATGTTTGCAATAAGAATTACTTGGGTAAGTTATGGTGTGGGCATTTCCGTTGCAAATCCTTGTATCTTTCCCACGCTTCATAGATAGATTTCCTGTCACTTTGCTGGAAGTTGGTAATCTCCTTAATGATCTTTGTAGTCTTGGTCAAGGAAAAATACTTATCTAAAAAGGCACGAACTAGCTGACATTGGCTACGTCTTTGTAGTTTTGACATTGGCTGGGTTGAGGGAATGATACTAAGCCTTTGCTTTATCTTTAAGGGTAAAAGGGAAAAGCCTAATTCTGACTGCATCTTTCGACATCTAATGGTACCGAAAGGTATCACAAATTTCAAGGAAGTTCATTATATGTGCGATAGGATCTTCTTTCGTTAGTCCATAAAATTGCCTTCATTTTATTTCCAAATCTTGACTTCTTCACTTCCATTTGACACACTTTCACCAAAGACCATCAATTTCATTTCAATTCTACCTTATTCATGCTTCAATACCTCATCAAATTTATGTCTAAACCAATTCAAAAATCATTCATTAATTAACTTACAAATCAATATCTTCCACACATCAAAACTAAACCAGAAGTTATCATGCAAGGATCATTTCTCCATCATTCATTTATCATCATCATAACACATTTTCATGCCAATTCAATTATCATAAAACTTGTATTAATACATGTTATCAAGTTTAGAATTTCCTTACCTAATTACCTTTAAGTTCCTTCTTCAAAAAACCAACCAAACCAGCCCTTCATGCAACCAAAACACTTCTGAAATCTAGGTAGATGTAAGATGATCTTAACAATAAGATGATAACAACATAAAAGGTAGTATAAAGTAGCTTTCTTGATGCAGTAACTTATAATGATTCCAAGAGAAAATGATCCCAAAAACTCCAGAAGTTGAGAGGAAATGAGAGAGTCTCGATGGTGAGAGAGTGCAAAATAGTGAAGAATGAGCAAAACAGTTACTCCAGCAGAAACTTGTTTCATCCATTGCTAGGTGTCATCAAGTTGTAACAACATATGTCACTATGCATGTTCTTCATTTGTCCCACATTAGAGATGCCAAATGTCACCAACATATTAAACCATTTGTCTCTCACTTATTGCTGGCACTTGTCAATTTACTAACTATGCCATTTGTCAATGCATCAACTATGCCAAATGTCACTAACTCATAGGCTTAGTCATTCCAATTTTGATGTACTAACTTATCTTAGCACTTGACATTTTTCCTAGTCCAAATGTACATTTTAATATCCCAATTTTCTAATGGTTTTATTTAATTCCAAATCACTAAGTAGGATCCACTAAACCAAAATTCAAGTCATATGCAATTCTCAATCATATCACAATTTTTAACACCTATCATACATGTACTTTCATGAACATGTAACATTCCAACTAGGGTACAATTTGGGGCCTTATAGATCGAACTTAGTTACATTAACAATTACAACTAAAAAGAATGGATCTTCATTTTTCAAAATGGTTTGGCCAACTTTAGTAAATAACAAAATTCCCTTTTTGATTCGATCTTAAATGACATTATTGAATCTCCAGCATGAATTCGTTAGGTGACTTTATGTATTGTGGTATTTGCAGTAGTCCTCTCTCTGATTTCCTCCTTTGTGGGAATTTTATTCTTTAATGGTAAATAAATTTTTCATGCAACTAAAAAATTAAAGAATTCTTCTATTTTAGAGGTATGAAAAGTGTATTGAATATAAGTAGTTGGTGTTTGTATTTTCCTTTTGACTTCAAGAGATTTTTGCTCTAGAAAGGGGCAAGCATAGGTTTCAAGGATATTCACCTCAGCCACAACCGAATCATGTGAATTTGTTTCCATAAAGTAAGTATCAATTGAACTCTTTTTCTAACGTCATTCTTCACTAATAAGTTCTTTGTATTCAAATGTTTTTTATATCAATTCATAAAAATCATGAAATTTCATACCTTGGATTTTTTTTAAGTTTAATATTGAGGCCCCTGTAAGTTGGCTTCATATAGTCAATCTCTAAAAGTACAATCCAACATCGACTTCTCATCTTCTTGAATTGAGTGGTGAAAATATCTACATTCTCCTCACTTTTCTTAGTAACTCCTATAATTCAACTATAGTGACTTTAGGTTTAGTTTGAAAAAACATAAGTATGAAACATTCTTTACTTTTTAGTCTACAAAAGGATAGAATTCGTGGGCAACAAAGAATACTAGGAGAAAGTTGTCCCTATTAATGAATTTGGGAATAGTTTAAGCTTGAAATTATTGAAATTTTTATAATTAGCCAAGTCACCACATTGAATAGCGAATCTAGCGATATGCTCAATGGTTGATTCACCATCTTCACCAAAAAATAAATTAAATTCTAGAATTATATAGTCATGAGAATAAGAATTTTTATGGTTAATATGCTCAAGATAAGGTTTGTAAAATTTTGGGTGGCCAAGCTACCATAAGCCAGGGCCATACAATTCTTGAGCAGTTTCTCTAACATCTTCCATATCAACTTGAAGTCTCATTTGTGGACAAAAAATAACAGGATTATGGTTTATAGCCAAAAGGTTCTCCCTTAAGCTGTAATTTATTCCATTAGCTTTAGCTTCAAAACCAAATCCATGTTTGCCAGGAGCTTGAGGCCTAACAACCTGTCAAACATTTCCAGGAATAATGCACATATATATAACAGGAATGTCCTCTCTTTTATGAGGAGGAACATATCTTTCTTCCATAGAGGAAGAAGCTAGGGCACGACTAACCTTACCAACTTCCATTGTGTTTAGTGTAGGATGCCCCTCAACCTTTTAGAGATCTATCTTGCGAAGGGGAAGAATTATGCACAACAAACTATACCAGAGCAACAAAAAGTTTATCCACCTTCTATATCAGTATTTGATTGCTTTACTCGTAGAGACTAGGTTGGAATTCAATTCTAGAATCTCATGTGTATGAATAATGTCACTTTATGTTGAAAGTTGTGATGATTTCGAATTATCGTCAGTTGGCGACTTAGCTGAAGGCAATGCTACCTTCTCAAGATTTTCAATCAATTGGGATATAAATACTTCATTCCTTACTGCAATAGGGACCTTTTTATCTAGGTCTAGAGGCATAGCAATTTATAATGGTCCCACCAGGCATGCTAAATTATTGGTTGCTTATATGATCAACCTTAGAATTTGATCATGCTAGGGAGAAATTATCCTAGAATTTGTACGTGACTTCTTATTGATGATATAAATGGACTTTGAAAAAGTTAGAAAAAATAATCCTAAGCTACCAAAATGCTAAAGATTGTTGGAATAATATTTGAATAAAAAAGTATTTAATTTAGGCAAAGAAATGTGCCAAATACAAAGAGAATTTGAAATGATGATAGGTTTTTTTTGTTGTTTTTGTTACATGATTGCCTGCTTGTGTGTGTTCTTTGATTGTGTATGTTGTTGGTGTATTTATACTTTTGTCAGATATAACTCCCTCAAGCAGTTCTCTTGTAACTTCCCAACTTTCAATTTTCTCCTATCATGTCCACATTCAAACTATTTGTCCATTATATGTTCACTGTGCCTTAATCATCCTTCTCCACATTCAAACTATTTGTCCATTATATGTTCATTGTGTCTTAATCATCCCGCTTCCCAGTTTTTAGATTTCTTTACCACTTCTCGTGTCTAAGAATTCTGTGGCATTTTAGTTAACATTGAAGCACTAGAGTCGAACATATGGTTAATGTATAATGATGGTTGCATGAACTGGCCTAATCATGCTTAATTCTTCTTTAAGAACGTAACTTGCTAACATTTTTCCTTGTATGGTATTAAATATGATCCTTTTCTTTTAATCTTTTTTCTTCCTTTGTAATGCATTCATCACTGAAACGTTGGCAAGTGAAAGCAACCAACTTTCCAGGAGCTAGTGGGTGCCTTGCAAATAGTATCAAAAGCGAGACATTGACCTTTTTATAGCAAGAGAAAGAGAAGTGTGAACATAACAAAAATTGAGAAACTGTTGGAGTGAAAGGAATTTGGTTCTCCACTAGTGCCACAACGCAAGAATTCATATGTTTAGAAATCCAAGACAACACCAGCAAAATCACTCTGGAAACCCACCCATAAATTCTTCCCTGTTCACAGATTTCTTTTTTCTTCAACGTCTTCATATTGCCTCATTACGTGGAAAAGTAAAGCTTTTTCCACAGTTCAGGGATATCACTTCCCTTTGCTTCGGCATCTTCATACTAACACGCATCTCGTACTAAGAAATAGACATACCCACCACCAAAGAATATATATAAGTATACATACATACATGTTGGACCTTTGCTTAGAAATAGTTGCTTGACTTTAGTGATTGTAACCATTATAAAGTGTGTAAGCCTTGGTGGGGCAAATAGCAGGCACAGTTGGACATACTTGTACCAAATATAGCAAGATAGAAAGATACAAGTGGTGAGATGCTTCCATAATTATATGTGTGGGGAGGTTTGCCAACTTTTTGAGTGGGTTTCCCTCAAGTCTTCTTCAGCTATATATATGTAATACCACCTTCTATTATTTAAGCTTTTTGTTAGTGGGGTATTTCGTCAGGAGTCTTCCTAGATCGAATATTAGTTGGTGTCTTTACTTGGTCCCTCCTATTGCTCGCACTCCTTTTAGGTTATCGAATTCGTGTCTTGTCGATCAAAATAGTTACAGCACCCATTTTGGGAAGCCACTTACGTCTGCCACCTGCCTTGATTTTTTCTGTTACTACACGTCTTAAACAGAAACAATCAAACAAAACTCTTACTAGGGTTGTTAAGTTATGCATGTCAGGATATAGCAAGTTAACATGCAAATCTTGGATTTATTTTGTTAATTATCTTACTCCTCTCGAGAAGAAGGATAAGGGGTTAGAAAACGCAAAGTACTTCAAATTTGTTCTACCAGTGACTGAAAACGCTTTTGTTGATGGGCCCTATATCTGGTTGCATACAAAATAGCAGTGGTTGGCTGATCAAACAACATTTTGTGCTCTCCAACAAGACGCCAAAATTTCCCAGATTTTGTTGTCGGCTGTGAATAAGAACACCAGATCAGCTCCGCTCCCTGAGCGTTGCACTCCAGTCTATCTTCATATATGTACTTATTAACTTTATTTACATTCCATATTTATGTCAGAAACTTGTTAATGATCTGATATATTGCACGATAGTAACACTACAAACTGATGCATCAGTTTTTCACTGTCTAAAAATTGAAACTCTCTGTATACACCCACATGTATGTGATCAGTGTTTAGGAGCTGAAGTATTAGTAAATTATCTTTTGAAAAAATGAAAACATGGAGATCCACGAGGAAAACTATATAAAGTTGACAGGAAATTTTATTTGGAGAAAGCAAAGTATCTGCGCACTAGTGAAACAAGGGAAAGAGAAAAATGAAAGACTGAAATCATATCTCATCACCATTTCAGCGACAAGCAAGTTGTGTCACTGTCCTGATTAGGCAGAATTCAATCTCGAACTGATAAGAACATTGAATAATATCGTTGGAGGTCCCCTTTTGCATTGGAGTACTACTATTACCCTGGTTACTCAGGAGTAGCAACCTGCCACAATAGGATATGATACCATATCATCCTTTCATCATTAATTGTGCTCGTCGTTGTTAGTCTCTAAATGGACAGACCCTCGCCTTTTAAAAGCCGACTAATGAGTATTATGTTCTGGGATTTTAGATGTATTTCTTAGGTTTATAACGCGAACATACCCCCTAATAACTTGTTATTGTAAAGTTTCCTTTCACCTAAACAAGCCATGGCATCAATCCTCATCGCACCATCGAAGTTATTGCTGCCTGATACTTGAAGCTTTTGTGAAGCTACGAAAAGCGCAGATTAGGGAATCAAGTGTTCGTTGAGTGACCAAAATTCTCCGGTGCTACATTTATGTCAAAGGAAGCGTACAGATGCTATAATTGACCTCTTTGAAACAGCATAACGCCTTTTCACTGCGAAGTCCTTGTATAGGTCACATTTATCTCCCCTGCAGATGCTTCTTGTTCCTTTTGTTTCATACATAAGCATATCGATAACTTCTGATGGGAACTAAAAGTGAAAAAGGTGACTATAATTAAGCGGATATTATCAGACGTAATGACTGTCTAAGAGATTAGAATAATTGAATAACAATTCTTATTTTCTCAACTTGGCTTATGAATTCTAAACTCATGCTTCAGATTTGGAATTGAATCGTTCTAAATCTAACTAAGTACATATGTAAGAGCTTAATCCAACGGTACATAACTCCTTTTGAGGCATAATTTTATAAAATCCAATTCAATCATAAAAAATCATTCAAAATTAAAAAAATCTTGTTTGTTCTTGGTTAGTTTAAATCTTTTATTCCATTTTAATAATTTATTAATATAATTTGTATGAAATATGTAACTGTTATTTTTTAATATACAAATTATTTATTTTAACTTAATTAATTAATGAATAAGCGCTTCAGAATTAAATAATAAACTCTACCTAAGTAACACTCGTAAATTCCAACATCTTTTTACTTTTATCCTACCATCAAAATGAGGTCACAAGTTAAAACTTCGATTTTATAGATTCAAAGACTTTTTAAAGAGACTTAGATTCGCCATTTCAATTATCTTGAGCGCGGCAAAAATGATCTTTTACGTACAAGATAAAACAAAAGCAACTGTAGCGCTTTAAAGTATTAAATCACTACAAGAAAATTACCGATTACCGACTGAAAATTACCGATAGAAACAATACAGTTGAAATTTAGCGAGAGAAAATTACAATTCGTCGGTAAAATTATCGTAATATATGGTAATTTGCAACGGACAAAATATCCATTGGTAGAGCTGGATGGGAAACTATCCTGCTAATTTGTGCGATGGAATAGAAATTACCGTTGATAAAAGAGGCGCGAACAATAGGCGGCAAAATAAGCGTTGTCATTTACCGACGGAAGTGTATTCCGTCAGTAAAGTTGAAAGTGAAACATCGTCGTTTGCTTCGACTGCAACGTTTTTAGTAAAACGTAAATGAATCAGGGTTCCATCGGTAAAATTAAAATTTAAACACCATCGTTTGCTTCTTCTTCAGCATTTTAGTAAAATCGAAAACGACGTCGTTACCAGACAACGTCGTTTTCATTAGACGTCTAATCTTAGCACGAAGCCCCCCCCCCCCCAAGTGTTCATTTTTCACCTCGGATGTTGAATTTGTGGGGATGTCGTACTGAATTTGTGTAGTGAACTGTGCTCATGTGGATGTTGAATTTGTTCACATTTGAAATTGTCTGAAACCTTTGCCTGGTTTTTGGAATTGTATTGAATTCGTATAGTGAACTGTGTTCGTGTGTATTTCCTATGAACTCTAATTAGTTAGTTATTTTCATTTTGGTTAAAGATAGCAGATGTAAACTTATATATCCATCAAATTGATAGGAGATAACGTGTTTCGTGATGTTGTTGTGTTGAGATGAAAACTTCTAAGCTATCCTTATTGGCGCCTCTGTTAAGATTATACTACATTAAGTATTATTGTACAACTATAAAGGGATGGATATACACATTTTTGGAAGCTATATATGTGTCATTTACTGATGTAATTTGAGGGGCAAATTGGTAGAACACATACTCATTGCTTCTATGAAATTTCACTCAAATTCTCTTTTACTTTTCAAATTTTTTTGGTTCCAATTTGGAATAAGGCCTTAATTATGATAATCCTTAAGTAATAATAATAATAATAATAATAATAATAATAAAGAAATGAATTTGAAAGGTTATTAGTGGCTTGTATTTCTTATCTAATCAAGAAAGTGAAATAGAAAGCAACAAGAAAGTGTAGGGTTAGTGTGGAAATGATGAGCATCTAACAAATTGATAGGCTCAGTTTTTGTGACTAATTGGTGAAGGATTACCGACAGAACAAAGAAACACCTTCGGTAATATTAACAGCCCACTGCCAACTTTACCATTAGGATTTGCTAAACTGTCAGTATATTCACCGACAGTTTAATCATACCCGTCTGTAATGTTACCGATGGAATAACTAATATCGTTTGCAATTATTTCGATGGAAATAAAACGTCCATAAGTAAATTTACCGACGTTCACAACCAACTGTAGGTATATTCACTACTGGTTACTTAAAGTGTCCGTTGGTAAATTTACCTACGACTGTTTTTATGATGCCTTTGTCCGTCGGTTAATTCGGTCGCTAATTTCTATTACCGATGGAATCCAAAGGTTTTTCATCGATAATATCCGTCGCTAAACGACATTTTTCTTGTAGTGAATAATACTAAATAGGGGCGACATAATTTAATATATTAATATTAAAACTAACTAAATATATATTTTAATTATATTTCTTTTCTTGTCTTATAGTAAAGTTTTTTTTTTTGAAAATTTTGAATGTATTAAGCGTCGAAGGCAAGTCAAAAAAGTCTTACAATACAAAGACTAAGTCAACCAAAGGATGTAACTACAATGCAATCGAGTATGAAAGAGCTAGTTGAACAAATGGTTTAAAAACCATGCATAGGTGAGATCCCTAGGCAACAACCCATCATTGCCATTTAATCATACAGGCCAAGTTTGAAGGCAAGTGGAACACTTGATTCACTAGAGGAGCGATAAGGAGGTAGGAGTAACATAGCAGCGTACCTGTAATAATCATCCCCAACTTATGCAATGGAGACTACAGCTATGAGTGTGTCACGCATTCCTCAGTGCGGCAAACTTGTATATAACAGACACCACTGCTAGGAGTATGTCATACATTCCAGTATTAAAGTAAATAGGAACCATGCAGAAGTTTTTGTTTTTGTGCACATATTTGGAGCCAAATGTGATGTAGTATTTGGTTATAAAATTGCTCTTGAGAGGAGATTTGGTTTTGGAATGTTCTTAGATTTCTCTCATCCCATATCGCAGTGATTATCAATGATAAGGCAATCTAGAAACACTTGTGTACTATGTTGTTTCTGTATTTTACCTGCAGTGTGTGCAGACTTCCAGGTTGGTAATTACCCCATTTGGCAGGCACCTATAGCAGATCTCTAACCCTGCTAATATAACCACATTTGAAGAATAAGTATTCATTTGTTTCTTCTGCTTGTCTGTATAGACAGCACCAATTTGGAAGTTGGGTGTATTTGGCCAATTTATCACTGTTTTTTATCTTCCCTTCATAGCAAGTCATATAGTGAATGATGCACGAGGTTGAAGGTAGTTAGTCCTTATGTCTTTAGTCTATGCCCGCCTGGGAAGTTGTTTAAAACATAACTCCATACAAAAGTGGTTGGAAAACCTACCATCAATTGTATGCTTCCAAATGTAATTGTCTGGTTCGATGTTGCAGCACACGCCACAAATTTCAGCAGCTAGGGAGGCGGGGATGGAGGCCCTCTCAATTATTTCTTTATGTTGTAAGGCTATAGCAACTGTGACATCTAAAGGTAATGAACTCTTAAGTGAATCAACTCCATTATAATTAATCAAAGGTCGCACCTAAAGCCAATTTTCATACCAGAAATTGGTGGAGTTTCCATTACCTATAAGTGCAATGAAATTCATTTGGTGCTGGCCCCTCAATTTTAGAATGGCCTTAAGCGTGGTAGATTGAATGTGGGAACAACCTATAGACCATAGGCTTCGATTTTTGATAAAATAATGGTGAATCCATCTACACCATAGAGATTGTTTGTCATCCATTAGTCTCCAAAGCCTTTTGGTGAGTAGTGTTGAGTTCATAAATTTGACGGAGTTAAGTCCCAAACCACTACGATCTCTAGGAGTGCAAAGTTCTTTCCATTTCACCAAAGTCTTGTGATTTGTCTCCTAGTTTCCTGTTCATAAGAAATTATTGAATAGTTTGTCAATAACTTTCAAAATGGAACCTGGAAAAGCCAAGTGGGTTGCCCAGTAGATATTGAGAGAGTTAAGGCTCATAGTAAATTTATGAATATCGTATCGTTATTGGTACTGGATGTGATTCTGGTACAGTATTATATTAGAACTGATTAATACTGGGTATCGGCTATGATAATTTTAAAATTTATAAAATAATCTTTGAACTTTTTTAAAATTGCAAAATAGTCTCTCAATATATTGTACTGCATAATTTATAATTTTATGTCAACCTTATCTCAAAAAGTCACGATAATAGAAAATTGAAATAACAACAAACTATTTATTTTTATTAATATTATTTTTAACATATTTCACATATAAATAAAAATCATAATTAATATAAAAAAGATCATTTAATCTTTATATAAATATAAAGTTAAAGGCTAATGCAAAGTATTTAAAATTTTACAATTTCATCATATAATAAATAATTATTATATGAAAACATCAAATAAAAAGAATGATAAATATTCATGATTCTCTAACTACTACAATTTACAGCAAGAGTTCATATTAAGGAAACAACTAATTAGAAGTGAAACCTGAAATAAAAACATTTACAATTATATTTATATTGCATATATAGAATTTAATTGATAAATTAAATATAAGTGAAATTAAAAGAACAAGAGAAATGAAAACCTGAAACTTTATTCAATTGAATACTCGCTCAAATTGCATTGACTTCAATCCTCATTTGGTACAAAATCCTATAATAAAGAGGATTAAGGATGCCAATGGGCTGGGCTGGTCAACCCTGGCTGGCCTGTTGACTTCAAGTCGGGTCGGGGCTAGACCCAATTGTCAAGTCTAGAGAGGAGTCTCATCATCACCATCATTCAAATTTATTGCACCAAATGACATGTCAATACTTTCCCATCTAAGATTATCTTTCAAGTTACTCTCATCTCTCAAACTCGGTTACTCAAAAACTCAATTTATCAAAAGATATGGTCCAAAAAAAGCATTAATGAGTAGCAGAATGGCGAAAGCATTAATGGCTAAGAGACTTTGGAGAATCTGAACACAAGCCAAATGTGCATCTACTAACCAATTGTGGAGAAATTTTTTGATGATATTTAATCTAAAAGAAAATAACCAAACATGGATTAGCACACTCACACAGGTTAACAGGATGAGATGTAATGGGAGATGTGATCATAAACTTTTCAAAGAAGGTTTTGCTATGCTAGTACACTATATATGGAGAATAAGGAATGATAAACCATTTGGAGAATCAAAGGATATTCTGAATTCTAATTGGATGAGGTACTTCACCAAACTAAGGTTGACTACTATGACAAGCTCATATGGAGAATACATCACAAGAGGGATGAAAATGAGATTGAATCTACAGGGATCTTGATTTCATTTTCTGAATATGCATTGTACCTGAAGGGATGTACTAACTGTAGAAAGTATTGTAGCTCCATATGTTGTGGAGTAGTTGAATTGTAATTTTTTGAAACTTTATTAATTTATGAAATTCATTATTTACATTTCAAAAAAAATGGATCTACAGAACTACTTGTTCTATTAAGAGTCCTAATAAACAAATAAAATTAAATTATTTAGAAATTACAAGAAATTATATCCGACTATAATGATAATAATATATCTTTCTTGAAGCTTTAAATTGTATCAAACAAAAATCAAGTCCTTCAATCTTTTGTGCTTCAATCTATTCCTTTTATTCAAATAGATGAATTTAAAATGCCCTCTTTATGGCATCATAATCATTATTACCTTCTAATCACTATCAGCTAGACAAAGTACCCTCACCAAAGACTCACAAACTCGAATGATAAATTAACATTGGGATCAAAATTCAATATCTTCAAGTATAATTTAAGAAACCTCTAATATAGCATTAGACCTAACATGCTGAGATGGGGCTTACCTATCACTTCTAAACAATTGTCTCAACTCCTTCTTCATTATAATAATACACTAAAGTGATAAAAAATTAGTTGTAAATCTTGTAATAGCAGGATGACACAAATTCCTACGATTGATGAATCATTTCTCATTAAATTAAAAACTTATACATGATTATAGATGAACTTGGCTGCCATTTTTTCTTCCTGCACAATCTAATCAATAATAGGAAAATATCTAGTATTTTCTATACTTTCCAATATCAGGTCAATACAATGTGCAACATAAGGGGTCCAATAAAAAATTATATTTGCTTTACAATCTTTATCCAACTGCTTTATAATTAAAATCATTGTTATTAATGAACTGAACAATATTTTCTAGCCCAACTTTACTAACAACTTCATCAAATATTTGAAATAGAGTATTAACATTTCTAATAAGGTCAGATATATTAATAGACTTTAAAAACATTGGGCCCTTTAGCAAATTAAACTAAAAAATTAATAATATGCTAATTTCTTCTATCTGTCTAACCATCGCACATGATTGAACACCCAAAAATAACCCAAGTCATTGTTCTTTCATCAAATAAATTTTATTTCATAAACAGAGTTATTCAGAAGTTTACCTTTGTAGTTTTCAATTGAAGGAACTTTGTATCTTGGACCGTAAGAGGTAATAACATCCACAATAGGTTAATAATATTAACATTGGGCAATATTGAAACTTATACCTGAATCCTACCATCATTTAGCTATTGTCATGCCCATATCATGAGTCGCTTCTCTAGATTGTAAGGCATTACAAATTGAAGGCTGAGCATACTATCACCTTCAACATCTTTATTATCATCCTAAACAATAACAAAAGAACTTCCACTACTAATTTCATGGTTCAATTTTTCCTTCTATCTTTCTCATGTTAATACTCTTTAAGCAAAGTTTTTATTTGTCATTTTACATCGTGACTCATTTTCTTATAAGGCTCCACATCACCTTTGATCCAGTTAAATGCTTTTAATATAGTGGTTTTTCCACCTTTTAAATGCTTGTTACAATACAAACAAATAGTCTAGTTCTTCATTAAAGGAACCAATCTAGCATGAGCCCAAACTGGATCATTGAATCTTCTTATACTTGAAGTGAATGAATTATAAGGTGTACTTGAACTTCCCTCTATTCATTTATAAAAATAAATAAAGAGCTATATTAAAATTAACTTAATAACTTCGTATCAAAATCAATTTATGTATAATAACAGGAAGAATAGAGCAACAACAATTTCTTAACAATTATATGATAAATACATGCAAATGATCTTTATAAACGTATATAAAAGATTCCTTAAGAAAATTTGATGATTAAATATATTATATCCAAGAGATTCTCATGTTTCTTAACCCAAACATCAAATATATACATTGATTACTACACTTTCACAACTATAATCCATTTTGTGTGATTACATAATTTAAACATAAAGCACAAGTCATAACTACGACCCATTTTGTGTAATTAGATAATGCTATCATAAAGTCACAATTACAACCATTTTGTATGATTACATAATTCAACCATCACAACTATAACGCATTTTGTGTGATTACTCAATTTAACCATAAACTTATAAGTCATATATATAATTCAATTTATGTAATCAAATAATTCAACCATAAAGTCATAAATATAACTCATTTTATATGATTCAAACATAAACTCACTCATATAACCTATTTTGTTTGATTCCATAAATTTGTAACTATAACTCATTTTGTATGATTACATAATTTAACTATAACTCATTCCTTAATTTAGGTTAAATTATGTGATTACACAAATTAAGTTAAAGACTAATATAACTTATTAGTCTTTAACTTAATTTGTGTAATCACATAATTTAACCTAAATTAAGGAACCCATTTTGTATATCGCAAAATTAATTTCTAATATATAACCTAATTTATAATAAAGAACAACATCTAATTCATATTTTTCAATTTTCAAACAATAACACAAACTTCAATTTTGTATTAAATGATTGAATCGCCCATTTCCAGAATCCAAACAACACAAATGAAAAAACACATCTAAAATTTTAATTCCAAATACTGTAATTCTATATAGAATCATGAATCTAATTCATCCAAAATTCAAACAAACCAAACACATTGAATTAAGTATAAAATAAAAATGTAAAATTTAATCTTTTACAATTTAAAACAAGATTGAATTAACAAAATTTTGATTTCAAATGCTTTCCGAGTGAGAAAATAGTCACCCCTAAATTCTTTTAAATAAAATTTCTAACGTGTAACCTAGGAAATTATGGCATGCTAGTTAATAATTACAAATTTTAAGCAAGATAAGAATACTTTGTTTGGTTTATATGTAACGACATAATAAAAGCAACCAGATAAGATGAAGGATTATTGAAAAAGGTAAGTATTTATTTATATGGAATAATTTTCACAATAAACAATTAGTATTTAGAGGTGTCAACTAGAATTAATTTGGCATTTTCATATTATTTTATTTGTGGATTATTTTAAATTTGAAATTTAGGTTGAATTATAGTTTGAATAGGGATATAAGAATCGTTACGAGTTAGGTCTAAATGGCCAGGTTGACTCTAATTCATATAAAACAACATGATATATTTAAAATAATTTTATCATTGACATAATAAAATGAAAAATTAAAACAAAATTTACGTAACTGTAAGTATTTAGACAATATACAAATTAGAATAATTCAGTTTAGAAAAAGTTTTTGCAATTAATTCATAAAAAAAGGTTAGTTTTGGGGTTGGGGCCATATTTGAGTTTGTGTTGAAAATATTGGAGTTGTAATCTTAAAGTTGAGTTAGATTAAAAAAATCTCCAATATAATTGGGAGATATATGTGGCAGGTCCCAGTTGGTGAATTAGAATTACATTTACTATTGACCGCACACTAGCAAGTTGTGGTTTAATTCCCTCCCATTTATTTTGGTGAGCTAGCTAATGCGGGAGATTAATGGCCATCCTGGTCTAATCATAACGCCGAGGATAACGTCCACTAGCAAGCCAAGAAAGTTAAAAGAAGGAGAAAAAATGATGAATGGAATGAGTAAAGCTTTTATGACAAGTGAAAAGGAACAGAATTTAGTTCATGCGCATATGGAGGAAGCTGGTCCCCACAATATTAAAGAAACGAAGGTCAAATCAAGCCACTCCTCTTTTGTTTTTTTTGCTGAACAGGTTTATTTCAACCATGAAGTGAGAGGAAAGTTGAATTGAACCATCTTTTGCATGACATTCTACTATTTTCTTTTTTATATTGGCTAAAAGTTGTGAGTTGTGACCCATCAAAAGCAGGCAGGCACTGGTGGGCATTCTTTGTCGGCATATACACGCAAGTTTGTTCCTTTCTTTCCATTATATTTTTAGGAATAAATTAATTAAATGATTAATTATGAAATTAAATAACGGGAGGCCAAGTGATTTGTCCCCGTTACTTGACGATTCCGAAATCAAATTAAGTTGTTAAATATCAAACTTGTAGTTGTAGTGTTATAGGTTTTTCTTATCCGAGGATTAAGAAACATATGGTGTAAGAAATGGAGTCAACCTCCAAATCTATAAGTATTAGATATTATGGTAAAAATATTAAAACGTTTTTGTAAATGAAATTTGAATACATCGCAAATATTGACACTTGTAAAAATTAGTTCAACTGAGAAACTATTCGTCTGCATCAAACGTTTGATGTTGATCATTACAAAAAGATCTGGTGGAGTGCGGTTTGACCCAATGGGTCGGGTGAATATGAAAACAGAACGAGAAGTTAAGAGGAAAATGATTCCAAAACTTCCGTATTTAGATTCTTTCTTTTCGCCCCCCCTTGCCCTTTCCCTATCAAAAATTTCCTTTCCACAACTTTTTAGCAAAATATTTGTTTTATCATTTATTTCTGGTTTTGGGAACCAAGAATGTTGGGCTCCTCGGCTGTCGAGAGGGCAACGTTATACACGTATGTGACAACGACTGCCAGGTTTGCCCAATTACCATCCCTACCCTATTGATTCTTCTTTCATTCAAAGTATCTATCTACCTATCTATCCCTATTGATTCTTCTTTCATTCAACATATCTATCTAACACCTAAATGGACGGACACACTCCATCCTTGCACTCCTTAAAACTTTTCTTTAGTGTTTTCCCTTTCTTTCCCTGCTCTTCTCTACCTAAATTCCTTGGATATTTTCTTTTAATAATAGATTAAAATTTAACAATATCTTTAATTTTTTATGCTAAAAAAAGGACGTCTTCCTAGTTCCTACTGCACTGCCGCCTGAGTGAAGCAAGTCTTTGAGAGTTGATGAAAAGAGTGGCAATCGGAGGGATTTTCAGGAGTGTCTATTTGAGTTTATTCAGTTCAACAGAAGAATAATATTAAACCAAGGATGAGAAAATTAGTAATAAAACGAAGGAAAAATCTTAAAAGGATCAGTGAACACTAAAAGAGATTTTAAATTTAAAGAATAATATTTAATGTCTAATTTTGTAATTTAAATATAATTTTTAGTCTTACAACACTTGTTTCATGTAATTTTGAATTATTTAGATATAATTTTCTAGTTACAAGTAGTATTTTAATACAATCTTTAATTATCAAAATGCAAGTTTTTTTTGCCAAAAATATTATATCAATGCAATTTTTACTAGTTTTGATGCAGCTTTTATTATTTAAATGTAACATTCACAAATATTATTTGATTTAACTTGTAAATATTCAAACGTAATTTTTAATTATTTTAATGTGCCTTTCAACGATTCAAATGACAAGCCTTATGTTTTGTATTTAGTCTAAATATTTAATATATAAAACTT
Source organism: Erythroxylum roraimae (assembly GCA_027568915.1). Taxonomy (NCBI): domain Eukaryota; kingdom Viridiplantae; phylum Streptophyta; class Magnoliopsida; order Malpighiales; family Erythroxylaceae; genus Erythroxylum; species Erythroxylum roraimae. The sequence goes on from JAOSBL010000210.1 coordinate 17,088,518, forward strand.
TCCTCTTAATTATTTAGTTTAAACTTAGCATAAATATTTTTATAATGGATTATTATTTTATTATTTGCTCCTCTTCTTTTTTGTTTGTATATTTATTAACTTGTTTTATTTCATTATTTATCTTGTTCTATATTTATTGTATTATTTTTATATTTTTATTTGCACGTATTTATTTATTTGTTGTTGTTGTTGCAATGATTCAAATGCAATTTTTTACTATTTTAATATAAACTTCATTAATTTACATAACTTCTCAATTGTTTTAATGTAACTTTCAATTAAGATCTATATGTAACTTTTTAGTTATGTTGAAATAATTTCTGTTATTTAACTATAACCTTTTAGAAATTTTGATGCAATTCAAATATAATTTTTCATTCACAAATAATTTTTTTGTATACAATTTTCAATCATCATCAATTATAAAATTTTAGGTGTAAATAAAGGTTTCAATGTAATTTGTAGTCATTTAAATACAATATTTTTAGCTACAACCACTATTTTAATATTTTTAATTATCTAATAATATTGGTTGATAAATATAAGTTGTTAGGTAGATAAATAAGAAAAAGAGAGAAACAAAGAAAAAGAGAGTGAAAAAAAAAGAAAAAATATAAAAATGTGAGGTAGTTGTAGACACATTCATATATTAAAATATGAAACGTAACATAGATTAAGTTAATCAATAATTCTTGTTATAAGTTATACGAGGTTAAATAACTAAAAGCTCTTTATATTGTCCATAAAATAAATTTAATGCGAGTAAAAAACGAGCTGTTGACACGTGGACAAAGGAAAGGTCGAAAGTGAGAGAAGAGGCGATTAGTAATATAGTACGTATGGAAAAAAGGAAATGTCAAGGGTCCGCAAAAAAGTGAGTGAAAGAGGGTAAGGAACAAAACCAAACGTCAAATCCAACATCTTTTAACAATTTCTGACGCCCACACGTACACCCCACACGTGACCACACACTACACACAAATACACGCTCGTCTTCTCCATTCCAACAATGCATGCTCAATAGTTCTCGGAGAAATTGGACAGCAAAAGAAGCCTTCCTGATTGTGACAGGCATGATGAACCTTAAGTGTGGGGCGGAGGGTGTGGGGTTTATTCTCTTCTTGTCACTTTCAACCTTTACAATTTGAAGCCTACCCAGCATCACCATGACCGTTCTCTGTCATAACTCCGCTGTCTTGACACGCTAACTGTTACCGCACTACACAAAGACAATAACATTAATATTTCTATAGTTACCTGAAAAAGCAAAATCGAGATGCCATGGCAACGAAGTAAGGAACTGCTGCTACTGAGTTAGTCTTACGAGTCAACTCGTTTGCACAGCTCATTGGTTCCTTAACAATTTATGTCATATATTATTATGGCCTTCACTACAAAGATGTAGACGCTGACTGTTGTGTTTTTGGGCCAGTGGACAGACGCATCCCCTCTCTCTCTCACTGTCTCTCTTAACTATGTAACTTGCAATACACATAAAATCTTTGTACGTGTATAGAATCTATTTTCATACATACTGTTAAGTCTTTCAAGTTCCAACCTTTCAATAGGACCTACCTTTTCCATGTTCCCACTTCTACCTCCACCAGACCACCGTCAGCTTACACCATCTTATTAAACAAACCTCTCCCTCCCTCTCTCTCTCTCCATCTTATATTTTATTCTACTCTCTGAGTTTTTTGCTTTTGTTTAATCGGTTGGTGTTCAATAAACTAAAGCGAAAAACCGAACAAAACTGATAACGGACATAACATAACTTTTTGTTCCTCTTAAAAAAGAAAACTAATTCTTGCTGTCTTTTAACGGCGATGCCTACGTCGGTAACTACCGCCAGACAATACTTGACGCCAGACGCTGCCCACGCGCTAGACGAGGCTGTGAACGTCGCTCGCCGTAGAGGCCATGGGCAAACGACATCGCTTCATGCCGTGTCGGCCCTCCTTGCACTGCCATCCTCCTCTCTACGCGACGCTTGTGTGCGTTCTCGTAACTCGGCGTACTCTCCGCGTCTCCAATTCAAGGCTCTTGAGCTCTGCCTCAGCGTCTCGCTCGACAGAGTTCCCTCGGGTCAACTCAGCGACGAACCGCCTGTGTCTAACTCCTTCATGGCCGCGATAAAGCGGTCCCAAGCGAACCAGAGAAGACAACCGGAGAATTATCATTTTTATCAACAAATATCGCAGCAACAGTCGTCGTCCTCCATATCCTGTGTCAAAGTGGAGCTCCGAAATCTGATCCTCTCGATCCTCGACGACCCGCTTGTGAGTCGAGTCTTCGGGGAAGCGGGTTTTCGGAGCTCCGAAATCAAGCTCGCTATAATCCGTCCCCTCCATCAGGTTTTCAAATTCTCCCGCTATAAGGGCCGGCCTCTGTTTCTTCATAACTTGAGCGAGAATTTGGATTCGGGTCTGGGTTCGGGTGGAAGGGGTTTTAACTTTCCATTTCAGGGTTTCACTGATTTTACCAACGGACACGAAAACTGCAAGAGGATTGGCGAAGTTATGTCAAGAAACAAAGGGAAGAATCCGTTACTTGTTGGCTCATGTGCTTATGATGCACTAGCAAGTTTCAGTGAACTGTTGCAAAAGAGAAAACAGAATATTTTACCTGTACAGCTATGTGGGTTGAGCTTGATCTGCATTGAAAATGATATCGCTAAGTTTATCAGCGGAGGCTCAGATAAAAGGTGTTTGGATTTGAGATTTCGGGAGGTGGGTCAATTAGTGGAGCAGAATTTGGGACCTGGGTTGGTGGTGAAATTCGGGGACTTGAAGGCATTTATTGATCACAGCGATGAGACCGTGACTTATGTTGTTGGAGAATTGACAACGTTGTTGCAGCTACATGATGGGAAGCTGTGGTTGATTGGTGCAGCTGGAAATAATGAGACTTACGTCAAGTTTGTTGGTATATTTCCTTCTGTTGAAAAAGAATGGGATTTGCAGCTTTTGCCTATCACCTCTTCCGGGACTTCCACGGCTGAGTCATTTCCAAAGTCCAGGTACATTCGCCTTATAGCGTTTCTTAAAACAATATTGTTTCTTCTTATGTTTTTTTTTTTTTAATAAGACGTACATGCATGACTACGAGTGTTTTTATTTATAGGCTTTTAAATTTGTAAACGATGGCCATTATCTTACTTCTTCTGCCGTCATCTTATTTGCGGGGAGACTTCTTTTGTTTGTTTGTAAATATAAAGGAGCATGGATATGATTTATCTTTCAAATTTCTAATTTTTAGCTTAAAAAAAGCTGGAATCTCTGAACGAATTTCATTGGAGTATCACTAGCAAGCTGATGATCAATCAAAAAGATTGACTGCATTTTTAGGCTTTCTGAATTTAGTAACCATTTCTCTGCAATCTCTCTACTGTTGCATAAACTTTATTACTATTCTACGAATGGTTAATCATAACCATATAGGTGAAACTCTTGTATATGAATGAATCCTTTGTGTGTGATATTAGTAAAATTATCATGATGGCAGTTTGATGGAATCATTTGTCCCATTTGGCGGCTTCTTTTCAACGCCTTCAGAAATCAATGGCTCATTAAGCAACTCATGCCACTGCATACCTCGCTGTCATGTATGCAATAAGAAGTGTGAACAAGAAGTGCTTGCTCTATCAAAAGGAGGATTTACTGCTTCTATAACAGATCAGTACCAATCAACCTTATCAACTTGGTTGCAGATGGCCGAACTTGGCAGAAACAAAGGACTTGATCTGAAGGTGCATATTGTTTTGACTTTCACACACACAGAGGCGAACACTACATTATGCTTAGAGTTGTTTTCGTTGCTTGGCTGTGAAAATGTCCTGGAAGTGATTTAATTTGATTGCCTAGTCAGGGAAAATTGGTAAAAGATTTCATTGTATGTTTTGAAGATGATAGATTTACTAAAGTTTTTGTCATATTCAAGCAAAAAATGGAAGTGATTTAATTTGATTGTCTAGTCAGGGAAAATTGGTAAAAGATTTCTTCGTATGTTTTGAAGATGATATATTTACTAAAGTTTTTGTCATATTCAAGTGAAAACTAGTTTTTGCCTCTTCAGTGCAGACTAGAGATGATGGAGAGGTATTGAGTACGATAGTCTCAGGTCTGCAAAAGAAATGGGATAATATCTGTCAGCGTCTTCACCACTCTCAGTCTTCTAAGATAGACATTCATCCTTCTCACTTTCCGACTATTATGGGTTTTCAGCTGGTTGATGATAAGGACTATGCCAAAATTCCTAGCAGCAATGACAGGGGTGTACCTGCAGCTGGAAATAGATGTTCGTGCATTCCCAGTGACTTGAAGAAAATGAATAGGAAGCAAGATGTTGCTCCTTCTCCTGTAGTCTTTGAGGCTAAGAGTGAGAGTCTGGTGTCCAAACAAGGAGATAAACATTTAAATGACGACCTTGAGCCAAGTGGCCTAAGAATTCCTTGCAGCGTTTCCAATTCGGGCTTGGCTGATGGTAGTCAAGCTTCTCCTAAATCCACATGTCCCTTGGCAATAGAATTGAACTTGAGAATAAGCTCGCTTCCTATTGGTAATGAACTGATCGGAAAAACTGGATACCAAAAGGAAATTGATCTTGAGCAGGATATATCAAGCTGTTTGGCTGCGAATATTGACATTGTTAATGAAAGTGTCTCAGGGCATCTTGCTCAATTGTCTTCATCCTCTTCTACTGAATGTCATTTTGAACTCACTAATCTTAAGAAGCTCTTTAGAACTCTAACTGATAAAGTTAGCTGGCAAGAAGAAGCAATATGTATTATAAGCGAAGTTGTTTTGAAGTGGAGAACTAAAAATGAGAAATGGCAAGGAGAAAGTCTGAGACGGGACTTGTGGTTCACTTTCCTTGGACCTGATAGGTGTGCCAAAAGGAAAGTTGCTACAGCTCTTGCTCAAATAATCCGAGGCAAGGACAATTTCATTTCTGCAGATTTGAATCCTGAGGATGGGACGATCCAAACTTTCACACTGTTCGGTCACCATGATGCAATGTTCAGGGGCAAGACTGTGGTTGATTATGTTGCTGGAGAATTGAGTAAGAAGCCTCTGTCCATTGTTTTTCTCGAAAATCTGGATAAAGCTGATATGCAGGCTCGTACTACCTTGTCACATGCCATTGAGACTGGGAAATTTTCAGATTCACATGGAAGAGAAGTTGGAATCAATAATGCAATATTCATAACCACTTGTTCATGTGCACATGATAAGATTATTCCTTCTAGGAAGGATAAGTTTATCTACACAGAGGAAACGATACTGAATGTCAAGGGCAGGTCCATGCAGATTTTAGTTGAACCAGCCTATGGTTCCAAAATTGGCCAAAACTTACCCTCATCAGCCGTGACAAGCAGAGGCGTTTTTGGTTCAGTTCGTCTGAATAAGAGAAAGCTGGTTGGTATGAATCAAAATCTGTCAAACCATGAATTATCAGATATGGTGAAAAGGGATCACAAAATGTCAACCAGGAATCTAGATTTGAACCTTCCTGCGGAAGGGAATGACAAAGTAGGCACCGATGACTTTGACTCTGATCCACATGCCTTCTTGCTTGATAGCTCCAAGTCTTGGTTGCGTAGTTTCTTTGAGAAAGTAGACAGTACAGTGATGTTTAGGCCTTTCGACTTTGATGCGCTTGCAGAGAAAATTCTGAAAGAGATCAACGGGAACTTCCACAAGACCGTAGGGTTGGAGTGCTTGCTAGAGGTGGATCAAAAAGTAATGGAACAACTACTTGCGGCTGCATATCTATCTGAAAATGATCAAGTTGTGAAAGATTGGGTTGAGCAAGTGCTGAACTGGGCATTTGTGGAAGTTAGCAGAAAGTATAATCTCAGTGCTCACTGCGTGGTCAAACTTGGTGTTTGTGAAGAAAACTTAGGAGGAGGTCACCTGCCCACAAAAATTTTCTTCAACTGATGCCTTGAACAGAGGTTATGGTTGTAGTTAGATGTATAATGTGTAGCATTTAGGAACTGGCAATAGTAGTCCTTGTAATCACATAATTTAGTGAGTTTTTTTTTTGCAGCTTAGGCGATTGGCAGTCAATGTATGTATGTTTAATATATAGTTCATATAAACTTGTGTGATATAAATCATATAAATGATCAATACATAAAATATTTATGTAGCTTGTATTGTATTGTATCAACTATTTGAAATCAGCTTTATTTTGGTTTATCATAAAAAAAGATGTATATAAACAGGCCCAAGTAGTACGGATCTTATTAATCAAACAAAAAGGGTGTCAATATTACGCAATTACCCTCCACCTCCGAAGATCCCCCGACTGACACAAAACCTTTTACTTTTAGTGTTCTCTCTCTTCTATTTCTTCGATTTTCTCTCCATCCGTCCAAATCCAATTCCACCCCAAGCCCAGTCTCGTATATCTCCATAGACGCTGTTATATATATATATATATATAGTTTAAATAAAAAAACTAAATACAAAAGAATATTATTAGCTTGCCGATTTTATTTATGCATGTAAAATGTCTTCAATCTCTTCAAGCCCTCGCACCGTAGAAGAGATCTTTAAAGACTATAGCGCTCGTCGCTCTGGCCTTGTTCGCGCCCTCACTTCCGGTAACCGCTAAACCCTAATTTTTATGCATTATGCTTCTCTTTTATTTATTTGCTGTTTTTTTTAGTATATTCATGTTATAGCTTTCTTATTTTTGTTTAAATTGTTTTGCTTTTCTTGGGGGTAAATCAGATATCGATCTTTTTTCTTCGCAATGCGATCCAGGTTAGTCTCTCGCATTCTTCTTCGTTTTTGGTGTTAGTTTTTGTGTTGCTGTATCTAAAATGTGACCATCCAGAGAATGAATTCCAAAAGAATTGTTCCACTTATCGTTATTAATGTGGATGCGCTTTTATTGACTAAAGAAACTCGGGAATTGATGGAGTCAAAGCTGAGCTTGTTTTGCGTTTTGGTTCTTTCTTACCCGTTAAGTTCTGTTGTTATGGCTTTTAGTTTTCATTGGAGGATTCTAATTGCTTAATTCATTTATACTTTCAATTGGACTATATTTTTGGTACCCCTTGATTTATGTCTCTTAGAAAAAGACTCAACAGGTAATAGTCCTGTCCTAGAAGGAATAAATATGCTTTGCAATATGCATTCTTGGCTCTTTTTTTTATTCTAGTTGCCAGGAAAGATATTCAGATTGACTTTTGCCTTTTCTTTTTACATAGATTCTTAGGTCTTTAATAGGTATTGCATTACTATGTATCAGTCATCAAGTCCTTTCCTTGTGATCTTGCAGAAAAGGAGAATTTATGTTTATATGGACACCCAAATGAGTCATGGGAGGTGACTTTACCTGCAGAGGAGGTGCCACCGGAACTCCCTGAACCGGCATTAGGTATCAATTTTGCAAGAGATGGTATGCAACGCAAAGATTGGCTTTCATTGGTAGCAGTGCATAGTGACTGTTGGTTGCTTTCTGTGGCATTCTACTTTGGTGCTCAATTGAGTCGTAATGAAAGGTATTTTCATGTCTCAAATATTTAATTGCACATAGTGTGACTGATTAGGAAGTGCCTATGCGATGTTAGTGTCCAACTTGGCACCACCAATGAAGGATTAATTTAAGTTTCTAAAACAACCCAATCTTCTCCTTGACAGACTTACGATATTGAATTTGGGTTAATGCAAGTGTTGCTACAACACATTTTTGTTTTAATGATTCAAATGTCTGCCAGGTTGAATGCTCATGTGATCCATAAAATCATCTAATAAGTTTCTTAAGTAATCTGAATACAGGCTGAGAAACTATTTTTTCATCTAGATCTCGTGGGAAGAAACGCCCTTTTACTTTGAAGGCAGGTTACCAATGTTCCATGCTCGTCCAAAAGGTGGTTAATTGCATCTCTCATTCTTTTCTTTGTTGAATGAGATGGTGGCATTACCCTTAATAATGATAAATGTGAAAGTGTGTATTGAAGAGCATAACTTATGTGTGCTCGTGAAAGTTGAAACAATTTAAAGTAGTCTCCAAAATACAAGTTTAATCTCTTGAACATCACATTATCATGTTATGGGAAGAAATGTATCTTAGGTAGTCATAGACTACTGCTGTTCTCCACTTAACATCCCGCCTCAGTACTTCCCAAGCTTTCCTTTATCCAGTTAGTACCCCCAAAATATAGCAAATGATCTTCCTGTTGTACTCCAACTTTTATGTAGAAAAATGTTGCAAAAGCTTGTCTAATCATGACAGTTGCTATCAGAAGTCCTATTCTCATCTTAAATGTAAACATCTTTGGTACTCATGTTTAACATGTTTCACTTGGTTATTATTAGATCGAATGAGATGATATTTAGGTAGGGCTTTGTGCACCTGCAATCCCTGTTTTGTCTATTCTTGTTCCATTTTTGATGACATACATTCCAAAAATTTATGTGCTGAAGATTTGAATTCCATCAAGAGGCATACTGGAGACCGTGGTAGGTTCTTGACTATTTATAGAAGAAATATATTTTCTTGATTAATGCTTCCGCCATTTCTTACCATTTACTTCATAGAACATGTAATAGAAATAAACAAAAAGATGCAATCTGTTTGGTTGTGTTATAGTTGTTTGGGTTTGCTAGTGTGCATGCATGTCACTCCCGCCATTTCTTACCATTTACTTCATCGAACATGTAATATAAATAAACAAAAAGATGCAATCTGTTTGGTTGTGTTATAGTTGTTTCGGTTTGCCAGTGTGCATGCATGTCAAACCTTCTTATGGCGTGGCGTTTTGTTCTTCGTTGTGGATGTAGTATTAAGGTTCTATGCATTTTGTTGAACAGGAAACGACTTTTTAGCCTTATAAATGATCTGCCAACCCTGTTTGAAGTGGTAACTGGGAGGAAGCCCGTTAAAGACAAACCTAGTGTTGATAGTGGAAGCAAGTCCAGAAACAACACAAAGGTGATATTTTTCTTTATCATAATGGATTGAAGAACTGAATTAAGTTATGAGTTTTATGTTGTGTTACTCCTATATTCAACTAAATTTGAGTATGAATTGACCTTTTCAATGCAGAGAGCAGTTGATGGACAGTTGAAAGGTAACTCCAAGTTGCTTGATGAAAGTTATGCAGAGGAAGAAGATGAACACGGTGACACACTTTGTGGGAGCTGTGGAGGGAATTACAATGCAGATGAGTTTTGGATATGTTGTGATGTTTGTGAACGCTGGTACCACGGCAAGTGTGTGAAGATAACACCAGCAAAGGCAGAAATGATCAAGCAGTACAAATGCCCTTCATGCAGCTCAAAGAAGGTTAGACAGTGATGCCTGAGTGAAAGGCTTGTGAAGGTGCTAACCTCGTTTCTTTTACTCCGTTGATGTCTTCATAAAATAACTTCATAGATATCACATTTTCTTTCTTTCATTTTTCCCTTTTCTCCCCACTGCGTGTCATAGTGTCTATGTGTAACAGATGCTCTTTAGTTGAATTTAACTCTGGAAACTTTACACCTTAGATGGTATGTCTTATATCATGTTTTGTTTTAGTTGCTTAACTCTGAAAACTTTACCCCTTAGGTGGCGTGTCTTATATCATGCGTTGTTTTAGTTGAATGTAACTCTGGAAACTTTACACCTTAGATGGCATGTCTTATATCATGTTTTGTTTTAGTGGTAGTGTTGTTTAATATGCCTAACGTCAAAGTGATGGCACTGATGAAACTATTCAGCCATGCTCTTTAGATTGCATATCGATGTTTTCGTGTGACACGGCTGGTGATGGTAGCAGTAAATGGTCGGAAACTTAAAAGCGTAGTTTTAAATTGATTTTGGAGGTATGTTGACTCCAAAATGGCGAGGAATGGAAACTACACTCGGCGTCGCGGAGCCCATGGTCTTGGGCTCTTGATTTCTCTCTCGCTGACTTGATGACTTGAATGCAATGAAAATTATTTCTAATAATTTAAGTTAAATATTATGACTATCATATATATATATATGTATTAACTAAATAAAATTTAACTACGTTGAATTATTATCTTTTAAAAATTTTAGCATTTAAAATCTAGCCCTAACAATTTGTATTGTTATTAAGAATAATTTAATGTATTTTACAGAAAATTATTTTTATAAATTTTTTAAAAATTAAAATTAATAAGACAAATTTAAATTATTTATTAGTAAATTATATTATATTATATAAGTGTGTGTGTATGTCTATATGTATATTTCTTTTGACAATAAATAGTGTTTTAAATTAAATTAAAATATATTTAATAAATCATTAAAAGTTGAAATGTACTGCAACACAACTCTGCACATGATGTCATGTATCTCGGGTTTGGTTTGAAATTTAATTTTAACTAAAATTTGGATCAAATTTTCATTTTCGAAACAAGTTTAAATCAAGAATTTTGAGTAGATTTTTTAAATTTGAAAATTGAAATTCTTTTATTAGATATAAATTTAGTTTGAAATCTAATTAAATTAAACTTTATGAACGAACTTGGTTCGTGTAGAGAACTTTCTCCAAACCTATGTTGAAATAAAGGGGATCATCTTTGTCATCCGTCCTCACCCCCAAGAACAGTAACCAAACGCAGGATTAAAGTGGCATATCATATCATATGGCTATGTTACTTTCAAAAAAAAAAAAAGGGGATCATCTTTAAAACAAAAGGCCAATGTCCAGAAAAAGGGCTACATAGATGCTAAAAAGATTTTGTTGTGTTTACTAAATCTGTTATATATTTGGGATCTTCTTCTGCTTGCGTCCACGTTACTGCATCTATTTTAGAGCAGCAAATGCGTTTTTGACCACCCATAGCCATATGATATGATATGCCACTTTAACCTTGCGTTTGGTTACTGTTTTTGGGGGTGAGGACGGATGACAAAGATACAAAAGTTCTATCTTCCGTCCTGTTTGTTTGTCGTTTTCACTCATTTTTGTTCTGTCTTCAGAGGATAAGGACAGAAATTTTTGTTCCTTCCAAAACTGAGGTACGAGAATTCTTGTCCTATGGACAAAAACTAAACATATAAGGAAATGTCAGGAATACCCTTCCCCCATATAAGCAATTTTTATTCTTAATTATATTATTAAACTCATCATCATCATCATCATTATCATCATCATCATCATCATTAATTATTATTATTATTATTATTATTATTATTATTAATTATTGTTATTATTATTATCATTATTATTTATTATTATAAATTTTAAACTTATTATTATTATTATTATTAATTATTGCTATTGATGTTATTATTAATTATTATTATAAATTTTGTACTTATTATTATTATTATTATACAAAATTAATTTTCTTCTTATTATTTTTATTATCATTATTATTCATAATTAATTTTCTTATTATTATTGTGATTATTAAATTCCT
>JAOSBL010000210.1:17113758-17131825 GCA_027568915.1 Erythroxylum roraimae
AATGGTTGTTAATAATGCATTTTTAACGACCAACGTAATAACTCGTCACTGAGCACTTTTAGTAACAACCCTATAGTAACGACCATTTTCTTACTTTTAGCAACCATTAATAATTGTTGCTGAAACTAATTTTTCTTGTAGTGGCAGTTGACCAGAGGGGGAATCCTACAGCGTCTTTTTTAAAAGATAGTACTGTGGAAGTTAGTGACAGGGGGAGTAATGAGGAAGTGAGTGCACCTGCTATTGTTGAGATAAGTAGGAGACAATGGGAACGGAGACCACTAGCTTATTTGTAAGACTACATTTGCCATACTGTTCGCACTATAAACCCCAATCTCACCTCTTGAGTTCAGCTGGACACCTCAGATACTCCTTATCCCTTAGTTAACTATGTCACATGTAACAATTTTTTTCCTATGCATCGAAATATTTTGGCAACAATTACAGCTGAAGTTAAGTCATGAAGTTATCAAGAGTTTATTAAAAATCTTAAGTGGCATGAGGTGATGCAGAAAGAAAGTACAGCTCTTGAGAAAAATGACATGTGGATGTTTGAGGACTTGCCACCTAGAAAGGAAGCAATTGGAAGTCATTGGGTCTACAAAATCAATTTTAATTCTGATGGCACTATTGAGAGATACAAGGCATGCTTGGTCATTCAGGGAAATAACCAAGTCGTTGGAATTGATTACAATGAAACATTTTCTCCTGTAGCTAAAATGGTCAGTGTCCGCACTTTTTTATCTGTGGAAGTAGCAACAGACTGGGAACTACACCAGTTAGACATAAATAATTGCCTTTTTATATGGGGATCTAGAAGAAGTGTACATGAAGTTGCCTCCGGGTTTCTCTACATCGACACCTGGGATAGTGTGTCGATTGCATAAATCACTGTATGGGCTCCGACAATCACCTCAAAATTGGTTTGCTAAGTTAACTCTAGCCTTGCGAAAAATACGGCTTTGTTTAGCCATATGTAGACACTTTGTTCACATACCGCAAAGGTGACATTTTTCTAGCCCTCCTTGTTTACGTTGATGATATTGTTCTTGTTAGGAACAGTTTAATTACTTATGGGGATGTGAAAAAAATATCTGGATCAGTGTTTTAGCATCAAAGATCTTAGAGTCCTAAAGTACTTCCTTGGTATTGAGATAGTCAAAGGACCAGAGGGTTTGTTCTTATGCCAATGGAAATATGCGCTTGATATCATTTCAGAAGTAGGCCTTTCAGGTGCAAAACCAGTGACATTTTCGATTGAGCAACATCATAATTTAGCGCTAGCATAAGGTCCTGAGATTTCTGATCCCTGTGTGTATCGACGACTTGTAGGACGTCTCATTTACTTGACAATTACTAGACTTGAACTTTGTTATGCGGTCCATACTTTGTCACAATTTTTATAGTCCCTGAAAAAGGAACATTTTGACGCTACCATGCGAGTTTTTCTCTATTTAAAGAATCATCTAGGCCATGGGATTTTATTATGTAATGATAGTGATTTTCAATTGTATGCTTATTGTAATTCAGATTAGACCAGTTTTCCTTTGACACATCACTCATTGACTGGGTATTTTGTTTTACTTGGTAATTCCTTTATCTCATGGAAAACAAAAAAATAGGCGGCAGTATCTAGATCACTAGTAGAGGTTAAGTATATAGAGCTATGGTGTTGACAACATGTGAGTTGACTTGGCTTAAGTCATTTCTTGCTCCCCTAGGTGTTTTCCATTGTCAGCCAATGCAATTGTTTTGTGATAACCAAGCTGCATTACATATTGTTGCAAATTTAGTCTTTCACGAACAAACAAAACATATCGAGATCGATTGTTAGTTTGATGCTGGTAACATTACTACTGCCCATGTTCGTTCACATCTATATCTGGCCAATATTTTGACAAAATCTCTTGGGAAGCAGTAGTTTGAGTTTTTAGTTCACAAGTTAGGCATTCATAGTCTTCATTCTCCAACTTAAGGGGGAGTAATAAGACTAAATATGTAAATAATATGTGAATATTATTTTTAGCTTGTCATGTAAGGTACACCTATATCTTGAATGCCTATTTAAGGGCCTGTGAACATCAATAAAAGAAAACGCATAATTGTCCTAAACTTATAAGGCTGCAACTTTAACAAGACAAATTCACCCACCTTAAACGTTCATTCAGATCTTTTAGAATCTGTTTGTTGTTTCATTCTTTTCTACGTTCTCCAGAGATGGAAATTTCGTTATTTTTGGCATTGCCTCACATTTCTTAAGAGCTTGATCAACTTCCAGTATTTTTGAGTCCCCCATGAAGTATGACATATAGATGGTTGGAGGGTATCCATATAAAACCTCAAATGGTGTTGTATTTATGGTTGAGTGGTACGTTGTGTTGTACGACCATTCTGCTAAAAAAATCCATTCACTCCATCGCTTCGGTGTCTCTCCACAAAAAAACCTCAAATAAATTTCGAAAATTTTGTTCACTACCTCTGTCTGGTTGTTTATTTGTGGGTGATAGGTTGTCGAATATTTGAGACTAACTCCTTAAAGCCTAAACAGCTCTTACCAGAATTTGCTCAAGAAAGTTGGATCCTTGTAACTGATAATGGCCTCTAGCATTCTATGTAATTTAAATATATGATTAAGAAATAGGGCTGCAATATCCCGTGCTGAAAATAGATATTTAACTGAGACGAAATGGGCGTACTTGGTAAACTTATCAACCACTAAAAGTATCACAAAGTTCCCTTTAGATTCTGAAATTCCTTTAATGAAATTGATAATGAGCTCTCTCCAACTTCCATCCAGGATTTTTAGTAGCTATAGTAGTCTAGGGTACATAGTTATATTATTATTTTTTTTGACATATCAAACACCGTTTGATGTAATTGTAGACATCCTTGGCTAAACCCTTCTAGTGGAACAAATTCTACAGTTTTTGTGGTTTCTAATACATCCGAGTGGCCTTCCATGGCTCCATCGTGGCTTGTCTTGATTATTTGTTCCCTAAATGCATTGTCTGCCCCAATTCCAAGTCTTCCTTTCCAGCGTAGTAACCCCTGCCTCCACTCAAATGCACTTGATCTAATGTCCCCTTTAGATAATTTCTTAATCAGATCTTGCACACTCCGAACTATTACCCAAGTTTTCTTAATTTCCTCCATTAATTTCCCCCACAATTGCAATACTGATATCATTAACAATTTTGGTCTAGTAAGTCGAGATAAAGCATCAGAAATTGTATTTTGTTTTCTGCTACAATATTGTACCTCAAAGTCGTACCCTAGTAGCTTCGAAAGACATGATTGTTGAGAGGGAGTCAATAATCTTTGTTCCAATAAATACTTTAAACTACGGTGGTCTGTCTAAATAATGAAAGGCTTGATGCTAAGGTAATGGTGCCGTTGCTTGATTGCCTTAATCACAACCAAGAATTCTTTCTCATACGTGAACAACCCTTGGTGCTTTTGAGCCAATGTTTTACTAAGATAGGTGATAGGATTATTATTTTATTGCAACACTACTCTAATCCCACTTTCGCTAGCATCAGCCTCCACTATGAAAGGTGCTATAAATTTTGGGAGTGCCAAAACCGATGCTGTAGTTATCACCTTTTTTAGTTTTTTTAAAAGCTTTATTCTTATTCTACTGCCAACTCCATTATGCTGAGTTCTCCTTTTTTTAGCAATTTCATTAATGGTCTTGCTATCAGCCCATAATTCTTGATAAACCACCTATAACATCCCATAATTCTTAAGAACCCTCTCAGTTCCTTTAGGTTCTATGGCTCTTTCCACTCTCTTACCATCTTCACCTTCCTCTCGTTAATGGCTACTCCCTTTTCTGATATGGTATACCCAAGATACCCTATTTGTCTTATACTAAATACACATTTGCTTCCCCGCAGATACAATTGGTTGTCCTTCGATGTCTACATTATAGCGACAAGATGCTCCACATACGCTTGCAATGATTTACTGTAAATTAAAATATTGTCTAAGGACACCAATATAAAATGCAGAAGATGGGATTTGAACAGTTTATTCATGAGCCTTTAGAACATTGATGGTGCATTGGCTAAGTTGAAGGGCATTATTAAAAACTCGTAATGTCCTTCGTGTGTTTTAAATGGTGTCTTTGGGATTTACTCGAGATGCATTCGGATCTGATGATAACTCGAAAGTAAATCCAGCTTCATAAACCAACTAGCTCCATAAAGTTTATCAAGTAATTTCTCTATTAAAGGGATGGGAAACTTATCTTTTATAATGTGTTTGTTAAGTTCATGGTAATCCACACACATCTGCCACAAATTGTCTTTCATTTTGACAAGAACCACTGGTGATGCATATGGGTCGTAACTGTGCCATATGAATCATTGGTTCATCAACTCCCTAACTGACTTTTCCATGATATCCTTCTAAGCTCTTGTGTAACAATAGAGTTGGATGTTAACTGCTTCCACTCCTTCCTTCAAGTGAATTTGATAGTTACGCTTCCTATTCAATGGTAATTGATTCGGTTCCCTAAAAATTACAGTAAAATTCGACAATAAAATGTTAATTTCATCAAGAGCACTCTGTTGATCTTCCCTTATCTCCAATTATTGAAACTGGCATTCTATTGGAAAGTTGAGTTGCATCATGAAAAGTTGTCAGATCCTATGAAAGTCTTTTCCCTATACCACCTTGGATTCTCCCTCTGGGTTTCCCTTTAGTGTTATTATTTAACCCTCCCAGTTAAATTTCATTGCACGTTCCTTGAAGTTACATAGAACGTCATTAAGCCCCACCAACCACTGTACTCCCAACACATCGTCACACCCTCCTAATGCTAATATCAGGGAATTCATGGTAAACTAGATTCCTTGCATTGTCCATATGAAACCTATGCAACATTTGTTACATATCATACGTAAGCCCCCTCCGATCGTGATGCAAAACGGTTTGATTTCTCGAATCTCACAATCACCCTTCTTCACGATTGAAGCGTCCATGAAGTAGTGCGTGCTTCCATTGTCAATCAGAATATGAATTGTTCTTCTTTGATATTTTCCCACCACTCGCATCTATTTAAAATCTAATTTGACTTTAAGGCTTGCATGGATACTGAAAAGAAGATACGTAAATATACAAAATATATACACCAAATCACAATAGATAAATTAGGACAGTCCCCATCTATCTGCTAATCTATACCATCCCCCTTGTTTCCCTCTGATATTATTTCTAGTGAATCTTCCTCCAGAGACCACATATAATTGCAGTTGTTTCTTCTTGCATTTATGGCATGGGTATATTTTTCATTGCACCAGAAACAAAGCCCCTTTGCCCTTTTGTTGTTAAACTCCTTACGGCTAATTTGTTTTGGATTTTTAAAAGTTTTGGTAGGTGTTGAGTGCCTTGGAGTCATTGGCTTAGGCAATTTCCTATACGATGTAACACTCTTGCCTATGCTTGATGACATTGTCATTTTCGAATTTAACCCGTGATTATTCTCTGTACTCACACTCTTGGGCGTATTTCCGTGGAAGAAGGGGGCTGCTTCCTTTGGTTATCATCACTGCTTCCTGTTTCCATGCTAACATATAGGCATTATGTAAACACACAGGTTCGTGCAATATTATCGTCATTTTAATAACTAGTTTGAGACCCTTCAAGAAAAATCCAACCAAATACTCCTCCGACAAGGATAGACGATTAGAGTAGTGGTCGAGCTTGGCGTAATAATCTAGTACTAAACCTTCCTGCTTCAACTCCTTGAAGCTCCTTATTGGGTTGTCAAAAAGGTTTATGTTGAAACATTGTTTGAGGAAATCGATGAACTCTTTCCAATCCACCACCTTTAGTTTGTTTCTATTATGCAAATAAAGTCGATAACATTCTTGCGCCTACTCATCCATATGAAGGATTGATAAGCCTATAACACGTAACGATACCTTAGTTACATATCCCAGATCGAACATGAAAGAGCAACAAACAAAGAAATGCGAAAAATACATAATTTCGGTTCCATAACTTCAAACGAGCTTTCTGAAGTCGAAATGAGTGCAAATCTACCGCCATCTTCACGAAAACCGCTCATCGGGTCACGATCAACATCTTTCTACAGTTTTCTCAAAACGTAAGCTCTATTAATAGGTTAGAGAATCCCTATGCTTACGAATGAAATAAGCAATTGCAGGACACTTTAATCTTTACATATAGCTTCCATATCGGGCTTCCCTATCACAAGCCCAATATAGGTCTAGTCCACACTGATCGGGATCTATTTTTTATCTAAAATTTGACCCATTGATTTAGATCATTTATTGAACCACTTTATTATCTAACCGACAAGTTATTTGAAAAACCAAAAATGCAATTAAATGTTGTCCAACTTTATGAGAAAAAGTAAAAAATATCCAACATTTTTCCCCTTGGACAATACTTAATTGTGTATTCACTCAAGTTGAAAACAGTTTAAAAATTCTATTAAGCTACGCCACTGTATTAGTCGACTAAGTTTAAAAACAGAACATTTGATGGAAAGATAAGGAAAGTCCATTCCGTCCTGCAAGACTTTCAATATTGAAAAGTATCAAATGCATGTGTCATGAGCGAGCAGATTCAATACAATCATGTATACCTAATACCTCACTAACATGAATGGGAAAATGGAGTGTGGCAAACTAGAATGATAGCTATACAATCTAAATTATATAATCTTCATTTGTAGGTCTCGATTTCTCCAACATTATACTAAACTGTATTAGAGAAATCTTGTTTTCTCTTACTGAATGCTAAACAACATTAGAGAAAACTTGTTTCCTCTCACTAAAAGCTAAACAACATTAGAGAAAATCTTTATATTCTCCAACTGAATGCTAAACTACATTAGAGAACCTTTATGGGATTAAAACTTATATCCCCTACGTCATATGAAACTTTAAGGATATCCGTATAAAACTGTATACGTTTAAATGACATATGCTCAAGATCAATCTGTATATATGCCCAATGACCTTTAAAAGCTTAAGATTGACAAAAATATTAAGATTTTCATATGTATTATGACAATGTACGAGAACACGTATTACTGAGAATAAACAATGATCATCTTTATTGATGAACCATTATACTATCATAATACATCAAAACATACAAATATACATGGAGCAAACATAACGATCCTCTAACTAACAATGTCTAAGGTCTTCAAAACATCTATACTGTATACTTGCCTTCTAAACACAAGCGGGCAAAGTCCTGTAGTTAAAGAATCTACTTATAGTTCCTCAGTCCTTAAATGCTCTAAACCTTAATGTCACCTTTTCATTTAAACTCTTCTATGGTCAAAAATTTGACCTTCAAATGCATAGACCTTGTGATGTTCTAATTGTTGCTAAACAACATAGCAGCAAGATTATCACAGTACAACCAAATAAGTCTAGTCATTGAATCAACCACAGATAACTCAGAAATCAAGTTTCTGAGTTAAACTGTCTGTAAAGTAGCCCCATAGCATGCACTCTGCATGCATGGTCCAGGAAATCACCTGTGTCTACTTAACACTCTTCCACAACATTGTACTATCTGCAAACTTTAAAAAAACTATAACCTTAAGTGGACTTTTGATCGTTCGGACACATTGCTAAATTTGAATTTGAATTTAAATTTCCTACGAGGTTTAGTCTGTTGAATTTTCTATATGTCAACATATAATTCTTAAATCCTTTGAGTATCTTAACACTCGCTTGACTACATTTCAATGGTCTACACCAGATATTGACCAAATAGTCTAACAGTAAATGCAATGTCCTGCCTAGTACTTACCTAAGCATACATCAGCTTATCAACAGTACTAAAATACGGAACATTCCTCATAACCTCTCTCTTTACTTTATTCTTTAGATATGGTGCCAAAGATTATCTCTCACAATGAGAGATAGGTGCTACAACAAATTTACTGTTAACTGTATTAAACCTTTGTAACATATACTTAATGTATGCACTCTGTGAGAGGTTTGATGACTGTTGAGATCTATCTCGATGAATCCGAATACTTAGGACAAAAGATGTTACGGCAAGGTTCATTTTGTCAAAGTTCTTAAACAAAATTTGCTTAACCTCATACAACTTGGTCAAGTAATTTGACGTGAGCAATATATCATCCACATGTAGCAATAAGAAGATAACTTTGCTCCCCTGACCTCATAGTACAAGCATCTTTTTAATTTTATTTTCCATGAAGCCAAAAGAGGTAATAACCTCATCAACTGTAAGGTATCACTTTTGGGAGGTTTGACATAAACCATATATTGATCTGCTTAATGTGCAAACCATGTCAGTTCCATCTGGATCCTAAAATCCTTCAGGTTGTACCATATAGACTTCTTCTTAAAGATCTTTATTCAAGAAAGAAGTTTTGACCGCCATCTGATGTAACTATATCATCATGAGCTACAATTGCCTTGATCACTCAAAATGTACCCTAAGAGGATACGAGAGAAAAGGTAATATTAAATTCAACCTTTCTCCCTAAGTGAATAATCAAGTAACTGAGCAAGCTCGTAAACTGCTAAACTTTATCCCGAAATCCTTTAAGTCTTAAACTTCATTTACAATTGATGAGTTTGCAATTCCGCTGCAAAATCAACTAGCTCCTAGACCTTACTATGTTTCATGGCTTGCATCTCATCAGTCATTGTAACCCACCACAATTTCGCATTGGGTTCAGAAACAGCTTCTGTCAAAGTAACTAGATTCATAACATGTCCAATATCATAGTCTTGTTCACTTCATAGACTATGTAATCAGATGGGATAGCAGGTCATCTCACTTTGATGGATCTTCATAACTGCATTAGATCTTGTACTTCCAGGGACCTCTGTGTGTACAGGTATGGTTCCTGATCCTATACAGGCATAGTACAAAGACCTAGATCCACCGAATCTAACTGTATGAGTGGTGGGTACATAATAATTATAGTATCAACCCTGTTATCATCCGAAGGGTCAATAGGCCTACCATCATCATAGACATCGTATTCCAGAAACTTAGCTATTTGTGATTTCATTATTCTGGTCTCTCATTCTCTACAGTAAGATCTGTAGCTTTAAAGTGATCGAAACATCTTACTAAATAGCAATGAGCGGACAAGCATGCAATTTTTCTTTATAAGGATTAGACTACCTCAGTAGGGCAGCTCCACACACGAATGTGTGTAAGGCTGACTTCCCACACTTCTAGATAATTAGGTAGATTAGTCCTGTTTTACATTGACTTCTTCAAGTACTTTAAGGTAAGGTCATGCCTTTCGGCAACACACCATTTTGCTCAAGACTACCCGATATGGTGAATCAAGTCACTATCCCAACTGATTTCATATATCTAGCAAATAGACCTTTTCATGCCCTGAAATACCATGCTTGCCATGATATTCTCCTCCACGGTCAAATCTGACTCTTAAAATGGATTTTTCCAATTGGTTCTCAACCTTCAGTATTTAAGCAAGAACACATAACTGTAAAGGGAATAATCATCAACAAATGTCAGAATATATTTAGAATTGCATAATGCAACTGTATAAGGTCTACTGATATCCGTATGTATCAGACTCAACAAGTCAGAAGCACAAGTTGACCCTTCTTCCTTATTAGTCAACTTACTCCTGCAATAGTGAACACAGGTTTCCAGATCATCATAATCTAGAATTGAGAGAATGCTTTCTTTAATCAATCATAATCTCTCAATCCCAGTTCTAGAAATGTGGCTTAAACTTTTATGTCACACCATGTATGACTTTTTGTTCATCAGGGTTCTTTTTTTCATGAATTGTTCAGCAAAATTCGAAGAACCATATATCTAATTCGGGGTAAAACACATTCTATACAAATCATATGATAAGAAAGTTGTACCATTATGTTTTACATTAAACACAACTATACAAAAAAAAAGCATTAAACAAAAAACGTTAACCTTTTCTTGTGTAAAATTGATATAAAGATCACATATAAAATGTGTAAAACTAAAATGAACCTTGCAACAAGATTCAGCTCATACATTCCCCTGCAAATATTTCATCCACTTCTTCATTGCTGTGAACCATCAGTTTCTCCTTCCCTTTATTTAACTTTATCCTGGATATGAACCCCTACATCGTGGAAGCACCTTGATCAGATACTCCAATATCTAGTCACAAAGTACTCAATGCGACTATCACAAATCAGATTCATAAATTCATAAGCTAAGGAGTTACTTGATAGTCACTATATTTCCTTCTAGGCCTCATACTGCTGGCTTATTTATGTCATACGGACCTTTACCATTACTAGATTGACTAGCATCAGTGTGTGGAGAAGATTTAGTCTTTCTACCTTTGATCTTAGCGGGCTTCATCTTTGTCTTCCCTTTAGTTGCTTGGAGGGCTGTAAGAGTAGCAAACTTGAGTTTCTCTTCCCCCAGCAACATAATAGGCAATCAAAGCATTGAAGTCTCATTCCCCATCCTGAGAATAATATGTCATCACCAGATTACTAAACTCTAGAGGGAGTGTATTCAGAATTTGGTGAACTATGAAGATATTAAGAAGAGGAATGTTTAACTTCTTCAGTCTATTGTGAAGATGGATCATTCTTGATATGTACTCCATTACTCCCCCTTCTCTCATATACCTCATGGAGAATAGTTCTTTCATTAAGGCACTTGTCTCAACATTATGTGAGACTGTATACCTCTAGGAGACATTACTAAAAAACTCCTTCACCATGTCTATATCCAGAAGTCCACTAAGCAGATGCTCAGGTATGGATCTCTTAATGTTCATAAGACTTAATCTGTTAGACCGATCCCAGGCTTCATAGGATGCTTTATGAGCTCTCGTGCTTATGGATGTAGGTGGAGATGCCCTATCTTGCTGTACGCCCATATCAACCTCAACTATTTCCATAACATTCAATACATCCTCTATCCACTTCTTTGTATTGAAACTAGTCAGGGTTTCAATGGTGATACTAATATTGTTGACCGAAAAGGTGACTGCATAATAACATTGTTTAAATCAGCACAAATGTAAGACAACAACGATACTCTAAGCCATTAAAATAGTATCTTTACTGAAAATTCGGTCACACATATTATGAAACACCTGTGGGTTGAATACATAACATATGTAACTAGATATCCACATAAAAGTGATCAGAGTACAAACCATCAACTCTCAGGACATTACCACCTGTGGGCGAATAGATCATTCAAGCAACAACTTTCCCCTATCCAACGTCTTTATGCACATCTCAAAATCTCATGTAAGGCCAACACCTGTGGGTAGAATAACTAAATATGAGACCAGAGACATCCCCTAAAGTGTAAGCAGAACAATTCAAACTACTGACTTAAAAAGCCACTGTGGTGACTACATCCTCATTGGCACTCAAAAAGTCCACAAATACAAGGGATACATCTTTATGTTATCCTCACATTCTTTATGGGCATATGGTATGTGACAATGTAACATCAATAAATGCGAAAACTCGAATGCACAATCTCATTGCCACAAACTCATGCTGAAAACATTCTCTGAAAAATTCATTTGAGACTCTTGTAAAGAAAAAAATCTTGATAGAGCAACTATCATGCATCACCAGACACTGAACCGAACACCTGAGAGACGAGAGCCTCATGTATCTCTCTTATGGCAAGTTCATTGCATGAAAATTCACTCAAAAATGGCTTTAAAATGTCTTAATTCCTTTTCCTAGTGACTATCATGCGATCCTAAACACTGAACATGAGACCCGAGACACAAAAACTTGAAGTATCTCCCTCATGTGATATCCAAAGCATGAAAATTTACTTGAAATCAGATTTAGAACGCCTTAATTCTTTTCTGAAATTAAACTTTAATTTATTACTAATGTAATAAATTCAGAAAAATGGAACAACTCACTTTATAAATTTCTCGGACCCGAAACTTGACCCAAAACACTTCGGAGCACCCTTATGGAAATCTGAAATTTTTTTATTTTTAATTTAAATTTCGTACGACTGATGTCAGTGCACTATAGCACTGACGTCAGTGATGACGTCAGCTGCGAGTGGAGAGTGCAGCGTGTGCAGTGACGTGCCTCAACAGTTAAAACGAGCTTGCGTAGCACATGCAGACGAGCGACCACCCGGGCTTATCCGATGGTGTGTGCGTTGCACGCTCTAACACGTGGCGCAACAATATCCACCATGTGTCGACCTGTGGTTGGCGCATGCCTCACACGCGCCAGATGTGCCGCCCCTCGGGGCAGTACTACGCACCTTCGAGCACACACACCCAACGGTCTATGTCGTTCAAATAAAAAAATGGCAATTTTTGACAAGTTTCGGGGCGATTTTTCGCACTCTCGGGCTTAAGCAAGACTTCAGCCTTCAACGACCCTCGCAGTGTTTACCTTGCACACTCGAAGAAACAATGCTATGAAAGCAATAAGAAAATAAATGCAACAAGAAAACAAGAGAGATATGGTAAACCCCACCTTTATATACTTTTCCTCAAAAGAATATATACAAGATCTCTTTCTGACTGAATAAGGAGAGCAAAGCTTGAATGTGCTATATATAGGCACTTTAACTTGGAAGCCAAGTTAAATTCAGAATCCCACTTAAACTGAACTGCCTAAGATTATACTAAGATCACGTCTATCTCTATCAGATTACATCACATGGACCAACTGGATGATATCCTCATCCAAATAGGATTCTAACTGATAAGATAGAATATATAAGATAACAGAAAGAAAAAGTTTACATTCAAATAGGAAACTAGCATCCTTATCTTTGAAGATCTCTACTATCTTCAGATGTTGAGTCCCACTACAACTTTAACTTCTAGTTGTCGCCATATCATCTAAGATCTCCCTATGATTTCTATCCGCTGATGATGCAGTGTGATCTTGCCAAAGCCCACATAGCACACTGACCTGATCCAACGCTTACCACAACAAGTTCGCCAGTTGTGATCTATTCATCCGAGCATAGGCCAAGTCCTTAGTCCATCAAGTCCTTAGGTTGGGTCGAGTCAATCTCCATAAGGTCCGAGACTCTACCAAAATTCGCACCAAATCCGATCCTACTTGCTTATGTTTGTCTTAGTGTTTTCGCATGTCTCCCTCTCCCTTATTCGTGTAATCTAGCTAACCTTCCTCCTAAGGCATATCGTGAAAGTCTCTAAAAAGTGCTCCGAACTTTAAGAATCCAACAGTTGTTCTTCTTTAGATTGACTGCTCTGATACCAATTGTTGCGTTGATTTGTTAATTGATACGTTAACGTTAAATAACAAACGAACAAGAAGAGTAAGGAAGGAAGAGAGAAAGAGCGATGCGAATGTCCGAGAATATTCAAGAAAGAGAAACGACAACGTGCTAGTTACAATTTACTTAAACGATAAATAGTAATAAATAGTAACTAGCATGTCGTCGTTTCTCTTAGCTTCTTCAACCTTGTGAGCCTCCCGTGTTTCCATCATCTTCTTCGTAATTTCCTGCAGCATCTTGCTTGAGGCAATCCCTTTCAATTTTTGTTTTATTACGAATTGTACAATTTGTTGTACTCAAATTATTAACAAATGAAGGGACCATTTACATGTGATTTACAATGTCAATTAGAATGAGTTCGTAAAGGAAATAGTCT
Source organism: Erythroxylum roraimae (assembly GCA_027568915.1). Taxonomy (NCBI): domain Eukaryota; kingdom Viridiplantae; phylum Streptophyta; class Magnoliopsida; order Malpighiales; family Erythroxylaceae; genus Erythroxylum; species Erythroxylum roraimae. The sequence continues at coordinate 17,127,407 of JAOSBL010000210.1, forward strand.
CTCCACAAAGTAAGGGTAAGGCTGCGTACTATCAGACCTCCCCAGATCCTGCTTTATTGCGAGACTTCAGACTGGGTGTGATGATGATGATGATGATTAGAATGAGTTCGTCCCATTGTTTTCTTTTTTTCTCTTGCTAAAAAGACAAACCAACTATGTCATCTGGGAGATTTAAGAGACTCGACTTGCGATTTTCCCCGTGGACCCCTCATTCTCATGAAAAGTCTGTATTCATCAAATGTCATCGGCGTGTATAGTGCAGGTCTCGTCGGTGACACCAATTCCTCAATTGGCGCTATTGGTATGTCACTCTTTGGATTGTAGAAGAAGGCCAATGACACCCTCTCTTCGACCAGATTCACCGTCACTCGGTGCTCAACACTTTTGTAAATTGCATTACTCAGTACCTGTCAAAATAATTATGCCACACAATGGTAAGTAAAATGCTTATCACAATTTGAAGGTAATATCAAATCTTAACTCAAGGACGATGGACTGAAACATGTTTTCTTTTCCTCAAAGGGTTCCTGAGTCGATAATGCATATTATAGTCTACGAACACCTACACTAAAATGGCATTCAATTGTAGTTGTGAGATCGGATATTAACTTTTAGACTTTTCCTAGACAGTCACTTTTTTGGCGACACATAACTTGAAGTGGAAGTGGATGTACTAACAAACAAGAGGAGATAACATCATGTTCGTATGTTTAAAAAGGCCCTCGTAAAGTCAAAGAAACAGGAGCTTGAAATTGAATTATGAATTCAAAACTGCAAAAAACGGTGATAATTCAAGAATGAAATTAAACAAAAATTACAGCTAGTTAACTGAAGTTGATTGATGAATTAAAATTTTATACGATGCAGAAGGGATGGACATAAAGTGAACAGATTTTATAGTTAACTAATTAACACCCTATCTGCTTTCTGCAGTCTTAGTGCGCATATTTCTAGATTTCAATTTTCGTCATTCTCGAGTATGCATGTATGTCCACTCAACACGATCAAAACGTGGTACTAGTTGGTAATCATTTAATACTTAACAAATACTTTTTAATCGAGGGCATGAAGCGACCAATGACGAGACAAGTAACACGTGTTATTTAGGAAAGAAGATTGAAAAAGCCTTATTCCAGCCCAATCCCATCTTTATCCGACTGTTGCAATTTTGATTGTAGGTCCCGTTTTCTTTTCTTTTTTCTTTTTGTTCTCCAAAGAGTTGATCATTAAAAAGCTTCCAAGCTTATCACCAATTGAACTAAATCAATAAATCCTCCTTCCAATGCCTTGAACAGACCTAAGTAGGAAAAGATAAAATATTGAGGTCGTGCCCGAGTTCAAATTCTTCATTTATTTCCTTCAAATGGTTGAAATGGTTAATCTTCCTCAATAACTAGATCCGTTAAAGGTTGCTGATTTCCCCAACAAAAATGACCCCTCCATGTGCATCACCTTTTAGCTTCAAATTTATATCCAACAACCATATTCCCATTCATATGTTAGCTCAGAGAGAGACAGGCCTACCTGGATTTGATCTCCAATATTGACAATAAAAGCGTGTGAAGCTGGTTTAACGGTAATCCAGTTGTCATCTTTACGAACTTGCAGACCCGTCACATGATCATCTGGCAGGAGAAGGGTCAGGCCACCAGGGTCCGAATGCGACGACAGACCAAGTGCCACGTCAGGTTGTGGACACTTTGGATAGAAGTTAACTCTTAGGCATGCCCCAATATTCTCACCCCCAAACGCGTTCTGAAGCCGATCCTCTGGTAATCCAAGGTTTATTGATAAAACCTTCATCAATCTCCCACATAGCTCCACCACTTGTTTCCCATATTCGTCGATCACTTCCCTGCAAATCAACCAGATATTATTGATAAAACCTATCTATCGTATAAAGAAAGAGTAGAAAAGGTTAAATGTTTGGTTAATTAGGTGGATTCCAAACAAATGGTTCAGAATCAATACTAGGTATGATGATATCTATACAACGTCATATGACATCAATCTGACATGTCGAACTTACAAGTGTGAAAAGGCATCAAAACCATAAACTAAAAGTTAACTATTAAAGAAGAAATAATCACCTGCAGTTAACCGGCAGAGCAGGCCATTTGTTGTAGTCTTTCAAAGAGCAAGGGAGATAGTGAAGGAAGTAGTAGTCACTCCAGTCAAGAATGGCACCTTTCTCCACACCTAGCCGGCTACCATATCCCTCGTAAGTCTTGGGAGAGTTGGCATACAATTGCTTAGCCTCCATTGGCAAATGGAAGAATTCACGCCACACTTCACGAGCACGGTCCATGAGTCGAGGACTAACCCCATGCTTAAGAACCTGGAAGAATCCCCATTCACGACACGCCACAGAGATTTGGTTAAGCATATTGGCACGAAAATTCTCATCCTCCCCAGATAGTCCTTCCAAATCAATAATCGGTATGTTCCCATCAACAGAGAAAGGATTTATGGACGGTCTTTCGAGAGGCGGCTTGACATATCGGTCTGGAATCTTGGATATGCCACTATTGGACAAGGATTGGACGCGCACTATTGGCTCAGGCCAATCTTGGAGTTTATTCATGTTGGTATCTTTGTTTGGTCTCCAACACTGTTGCAAGTAAATTAGAAACGATACGAAATTAGAACAAAGAGACGCCCAAATAAAATATGAAATAACTTCCTAGCTTTCTCCGATACAAAGAGATGGGGGGCTGAGGAGAGGACTCAAGGGTAGCGATAATTAAAAGGGTGACGAGTAGTGGGTCGTGTAAGAGAAGTGAAATTGACGTGAATGGGAACGTGAAAGTAATGGGATTTTTGTTAAATAATGCGATTGTGGAGGATGACATTTGGGAGTGCCAATTGTGTCTCAAGTTTATGTCTACATGAACATTTTGTGGGCTCTTTCCCAAGTTGAAGATAATAGTACACTTCAGTACCACAAATACTCAACTATCACTTGTTTATATATAAATAAAGTTGAAGATAATAGTACACTTCAGTACCACAAATACTCAACTATCACTTATGTATATATAAATTTCAGTAATTTCTTCCATGGGCCACGATTGCATTTATTCCCATTTCGGCGCCGTGAACAAGTTTGCTTTATCCTCCCCTTCGTCTCATCTTCACCACACAATCCCAAATTCATCTTCTTGAAGCGTTGCGATAATATGATTATTTTTCTGATTACAAGTCGGAGAATTATTCTGTTGAATGCATAACATATAAATAATTTAAAACGTTTGGAGGTTATGGAAAAAAACGACATACAACTAGAAACTAATATTTGATTGAATGATTTACATGATATGGCATGCAATAAATGTATGTTGTCTTGTAACCAAAAATAAATAAGTGTATGTTGTCCCCCCCCAATGTAATTATCAGTTGACTGGTTGGAGTAATTTGGAGTCAAGTACAAATTATTGATACATACTGTTTATGAATGGATTAAGACACGCGTCATATCTGAAATTTTTCCCTTACAGCCAATCTTTGGCAATTCAATTGTTGGACCTTTTGGTTAAACGGTGGGGAGCAACTCTCATAGTTCTTTAAGGAAAATTTGGGCTCTTCAAAACTATAAAGTGCTAGTTGAGAAAAATATAGGAGTTTACTACATAAGTAAAACATGAATTTCATCTCCTCTAATTCAGGCTTACGTATAGCGTAATTGATCTACAAACTGAAAAAAGAGGTAAATTTATTTAAAAAGTATGAATTATACTTATTTTATTAATTATATGATAAAATTTGAATTAAAAGAAAAAAATCAATTATTCGAATCTAATTTAAAGTAGCACTAGCCTATTCCTTTTTTTTTTGGTACATCGGAAAAGAAAAATGTAACAAATACAAATCAACCCCTTAAATACAAAGTACCAGCTGCATCATTCAGCAACAGAAGAGAAGCAAAAGCTGAGGGTAAGTCTAGAACTTGATCTTCATTGGCAGTAGATCTACTCCCCAGCTTTTGCAAGATGGTCTAAAACCGAATTTCCTTCTCGAAACAAATGGTCCTTTTTCACACACCAATCTCTTTGCAACAAAACTCTTGTTAAGTCAAAATGACTTTAACGTAAATGATTTTGATGAAGAACAAATAATAATGAAAGAAGAAAATCAGACGGAAGCAGAAGAATATCAGACGGAAGGCGTAAATAAAAATAAGACGAAAGTGCGAAAATGAAAGTCAGACGATAAAAAATCAGGCGGAAGGCGCAAACCAAAAATTAGAAGGAAGGCGCAAACCAAAAGTCAAACGGAAGGAGCAAACAAAAGTGAGACGGAAGGCGCAAACCAAAAAATCAGACGGAAGCGCAAAAGAAAAATCAGACGGAAGAAAGTGAGACGAAAGAACCGATACCACGTCGGATGATTAATTAGCTTGAGTTAGTTACAGAACTCAAC
>JAOSBL010000210.1:17163073-17177642 GCA_027568915.1 Erythroxylum roraimae
GTTTAAAAATTATCTTATATATATAATATATAAAATAAAAATTTATATATTTATTAGTCACCGATTCGATCACAGTTGAATTCCGGTTGAACCATTAACTCTGGAATCAGTTGCTTCTCCGGTTCAATTACTGGTCCAGTTTTTAAAACATTGATATTTCATGACACAAATCGTTTTCGTGGTCTAAAATCCCATTTTGAAAATAAGGGGGGACAATCCATATTCTGAAGTTTGAAGAATTGGGGCACATTATTCGCAAAAGTAGCATTTCATTCGTACTTGTTTGTTCAGAATATTAAAGTAAAAACTAAAGAAGAGTGTATGTTTCATATAATATGGTAAAGCTGTGTATGAATGTGGATTTGTAGCTTCGATGAGAAGAACAATACGTGACAGCGAAGCATCGATGTAATCTAGGCGACCCAGATCAGGTTCAAGAATAAAAACATGCTCTCTACCCCAGGTTTCTTAGTTCTCAACGAAATTGCCAGCCCTTTATGATCATCAATTCGATGTACAACGTAGTACCAAACCTATTGTCGCCGACTTAGGGAGAAATTGTCCGTTTTTTGGACGTTTTGCTTTTGCAGTTGGTAAAGTTTTTAATAAAATAGAAAGGGCACTAAATTATATATAAGTGTGGGGTAAGAATGATTGTGGAAGAATGCGTCAGATTATAATATCTGTGACCCACCACAGTGACCTGAAAGGAAACAGAAATGGGTAAAGTGTGGACTTAAGGGTAACGCTCTTTGCAATTTGGTCCACGAGCTTCTGATCCTATTATATAAGAGGAAGTTTAAGAGGTATACTCTTCTTCCGAATAGAAAAGAATTGTGAGGATCTTTTTATTCTTATTACGTTTTTTTTATTATTAAACTTTTTCTTTCGCAACACTTTAATTTTCGAAACACGTAAATCGTTACGTGAATAATTAAATTAGAGAGGCGATTGAAATAACAAATATATGTTTGATAATTTATTTACATGGTTAGGACTTAGGCGACCGCAAGAGAAATCCAATTCAAGTTTTATTTACATTTCATTTGATCCTCATCTAGACTTGGACGAAGGTGGAGAGAAGAATCAACGAGTCCCTCAAGGAAGTGACCCCCTCCTTTGAAGTTTTGACTTTGACCCAGCACACTGAGTGAAGACTGATGGGAGCAGAAGAAAAGTCTTTGCTTTCCCCACACCTTCCTTTTCATCTTCAAAGCTGGCTGCTTCTTGTTTCGTAGATCATATATAAAAACCCCACACTTGGCCTTCTCTTTACAAGTTCCAACCCACACAAACTTCTGTTTCCTTTTACGAAGTTAAGTAAAGGCATCACCTTTTATTCAACATCTCTCTCTTCCCAAGTCTCTTAGGTATGTTTTTGTTGTTCAATTTGTACAAGTTTGTAGGTTATGTTTAGTTTGGTGGTTGCTGCGCTTGGTTTTCTTTTCCTTTATCAGTGTTTGGGATTTTCCTGGTGGGTTATGCCTGGTTTTGGTTAAAGAATGAAACTTTGATTTTGGGTTTGCTCTTGTTTTACTTTTTCTTCAACACTTTCCACGTTCTTGTTGAATTCTGCTAGAGTTCTTGGTAATCAATAGAGGTGATTTTGGAGGACCAAGTCTTTTGGGCTTAGAAGCTGATTCCAAATGTTTATTGCCTTTACTTCAATTGATTATTCGTGTTCGACTGGATGCTAAGAAAGTTGAGGAGAATAGAGGAAGTCATAGCCGTGGGAACTCGGAATTCTTCCGTTCATTTTACCTTTCCATTGCTTCATTGGTCGTTTGTGTGATCTAAACGTTAGATATTTAAGAATACTGATTCTGAGGTCGATCTTTGACTAAATTGACAATTCTTCCCAATTTAGCATAATATTTTAAAGTTATAAGTTTAGTACGTTTTCTCGTGTTCTCCCATCCTCAGAAGATATATATGTGATTTTTACCAAGACTTCTATTCGTCCTCCTTATTTGGCATCTGTTTGTTTTTGCCTGTGCAGGACTTGGTTAGGTGCAGTGGTTCCAGGAGTGAGTTTTCCCCCTCAAATATTCTCCTGGAAGACAAATCTGATAGACGGAAGGAAGGTATCATGTGTAACTGCTCTGTATTGCTCGAATTATCTGCCTCCGATGATCTTACTGGCTTCAAAACCGAGGTTGAGGAGAAGGGTTTGGATGTTGATGAGGCAAGCTTTTGGTATGGTGGAGAAGTTGGGTCCAGAAAGATGGGTTTCCAGGAGAGAACACCCCTCATGATTGCTGCAATGTTTGGAAGTGTCAATGTTTTGAAGTATATCATCCAAACTGGGAAAGTTGATGTCAACCGGGCTTGCGGCTTCAGTAAGGTGACTGCCCTTCACTGTGCTGTTGCAGGTGGTGCAAATTCTTCAGTTGAGATTGTTAAACTATTGCTGGATGCATCTGCCGATTCTAATTCCACTGATGCTAATGAAAATAAACCTGGTGATCTTCTTAACTTTTCATTCAAATCTCCATACAATTCAAGAAAGAAGTTAATAGAGTCACTGCTAAGAGGGGAAAGTTTAAGCGAAAATGATGAAGAGAAATTGGTGACAATGCCGCAGTTGATGAAAGAAGGAACCGAGAAGAAAGAATATCCTATTGATGTAACCCTACCTGACATTAACAATGGGATATATGGTACTGACGAGTTTAGAATGTACTCTTTCAAGATCAAGCCTTGTTCAAGGGCGTATTCCCACGATTGGACCGAGTGCCCATTTGTGCATCCAGGTGAGAACGCAAGGAGGAGGGACCCAAGGAAGTACCCTTACAGCTGTGTCCCTTGTCCTGAATTTCGCAAGGGTTCATGTCAGAAGGGTGATGCATGTGATTATGCACATGGTGTTTTTGAGTCATGGCTGCATCCTGCCCAGTATCGGACCAGACTTTGCAAGGATGAGACTGTATGCTCACGGAAAGTTTGTTTCTTTGCACATAAGCCTGAGGAGCTGCGCCCTGTATATGCTTCCACAGGCTCAGCAATGCCATCATCTAGTCCCTCATCAGTCACTGCAGAGGACATGGTGGTTTCTAGTCCATTAGCTCACGGGACATCTTTGCCACTTCCCACTGTCTCAACGCCACCCATGTCTTCCATGGCAACAGCCTCATCCTCTTCCAAAAGTAGTGGCATGTGGCCAAAGAATCTTAACTTGTCTCTACCTGCATTGCAGCTCCCTGGAAGTAGGCTAAAAACTGCATTATGTGCCCGGGATTTGGATATGGAAATGGAATTGCTCGGCCTAGAAAATCAAGTTAACCAGTTGCATCAACAGCGGTTCATGGATGAGTTTTCTGGTCTCTCTTCACAATCCTGTTGGAACAAAGATTTTGATAGGATTGGAGATTTGAAACCTACTAACCTTGATGATGTGTTTGGATCTCTTGATCCCTCTTTGTTGTCTCCTCTACAGAATATGCAACTACATGCTACTCCAACGCAGTTGACATCTCCAAATGGACTTCAGATCCGCCAAAACTTGAACAAACTACGCTCAAGTTATACATCCAATCTCTCATCCTCACCCGTGAGGAAACCTACCTCATATGGCTTTGATTCTTCAGCTGCAGTGGCAGCAGCTGTTATGAACTCGAGATCTTCTGCCTTCGCCAAGCGGAGCCAGAGTTTTATTGATCGCGGAACTGTAACTAATCGTCGTGGCCTTACAGCTGCTGCAACTCCTGTATCCATGATGTCCTCTAATCTGTCAGATTGGAGCTCCCCTGATGGAAAGTTGGATTGGGGCATTCAAGGCGATGAGCTGAACAAGCTGAAGCGGTCATCTTCATTTGGGGTTAGAAGCTCCAACAATTTTGCAGCAAGACCAGTTGAGTTGATGCCATCAAACATTGGTGAGCCTGATGTTTCTTGGGTTAATTCGTTAGTAAAAGATGTTCCAGCTGCTGGAAATTTTGGTGCAGAGAAGCAGTACAATACTGTTAAAGGGGTTAGTGAATCTGTTTCTTCATGGATGGAGCCGTTGTATATAGAACAGGAGCAGATTGTAGCATAAGCAACATCTCCAAGATCCCATTTATGCTGGAAGGTTTTTAACTCTTGGAATTGTTATAAGCGTATGATATTTGTATTTGAGTTGAGGAGAAGAAAGAAACTTAGTAGCAGAAGCCAGAAGGCAAAGAGGCTAAGAACAGGAAGTCTGCTCAAATGATTAGGCCTAGCGAAAAACAGGTTGACGACTAGTTGAAAAAACGAAAGGAGAAGATTTTTTGAATTATTTTACATTCTTTCATATTTCTGTATCATCCCCTTCTCTGGGATTGAACTTTCTATTTCTGGGGGAGATTAAGATTCAAGAACAGTGATGTCTTGGCTTAAGTCTAGCTTCATGTTGTATTCTTTTGACAGTACATTGTAACTTTATAATGGAAGTAAATCTTGAAAACACTATATGATCTATATGTGCTTCTTTCTCTTTCTTGAGTTATTTCAATTCACGTTCTTTCAGATGAGTGATACAATTGGGGGACTTAGTATATGTCAAGAACAGCAAGAGTTCTCTGGGGCTAGTGCAATCTCTCATCAATGATTGGTTGGTGCTCCAATCTCTCTTCAATGGTTAAGCATAGATGAGCAAATTTATACTTCAAACTGTTGATCAAAATGATTCATGTTATGGGATATCTTGGCCTCTGTGGTGTTTGATATTTTCTACTGCGTCGCTACTGCTTCGAGGTGTAAGATGACAAACAATACTTGAAAGAGGAGAGTTCCAAGTCAAGCATTTGACGTTTTTGATGAACTTCCAAATATTAAACTCTAAGAATTGCCATAACTGGGAAAGGAAGCCCCTGCATTTCACAGAGATTTATGTTGAATTAGCATAATGGAATTATTCAACATGTACGAGGATAGTCGTAGTTGAGCTTGTATCGGTTTTCTCTTTTATACATTTGATATCATCTATGAATCTGCAGATCTTCTAGAGGCTACACATGAATTTGACCAGATGGATAGAAACAAGAAAAATCATTGATTCTTTTATGAAGACTACATTAACTCCAAAGTAAATATAATGCATCATATTTTTTTTCCCCTAAATAACCAACTTGGAATCAATCCAAAGCGCAAAATGATGAAATGGGTCCCAATCATTTTGGGACATTGCTGGAAAAATCTTGAAAAGCATGAGCTGTGAGCAGTGTCATATTGCCAATAGCCGCCCACGAGTCTAATTCACAGCCAGACAAATCAAGAAGCCTTGTGGAAGAAGGTTCTTCTACGATTCACATTTACTGATGGATATTGCATCCCACCACCGTCCGCATAAAAATCGATTCTATCCACCATCACCATGGTAGTGATGGATAATTATGGACTTCCTTTTTGACTCAGGATGCCGACTTCCTTTTTGACTCAGGATGCCAACATATTGATGTGGAAATTTGGTGTGTTTCAACTTTCCAGTTCCTCGTTATTGCTATTCCTTGTCCTCCAATAGAATAGAAAAATCTAAGAAGTTAGATAAAGTTGATGGCAAAAGGAAAGGAGATGGAGACGGCATTTTTTTCACACGTCAAATTAAATAAATATCCAGTGAAATGGATTCTTCACCCTGCTTTCATGGGAGCCCAAAACCGAAGTTTACCAAACAATAACTGGACCATTGTGAAAACCCATTAAGCTTATCCAAGAACATGGTGGCTTCATGGTATCTAACCCAAAAACAAATATGGTTAATTGATTAGGTGGGAATGATCAGAAAATTTAAACCTATGCGCTGCGAGTCTGCGACCCCTACCTTGTGTTATTTGGCTCTATTTGTCTGCAACTGTGAAGCGATAGTTCAACAACTGATGGCGCTCCAAGGTAGTTCCTTTCTTCTGAGTATGCTTGTTTGTTTTTCGTCGAATTTACTTGCGGAAAAGTTTGGCCCTTTATTTATCTTTAACAAAGCGGCGAAATATCCCTCGGAAACAGTTCACTAAATCTACCCGCAAATTTTCTCGTCTCATGTTAACAATTTCAACAAAAATATCGACTTTCCCACCTTTTAGATCGGTATTTAGAACAATATTGTAGTTCGATTCTGATGGTATGAGTCCATGAGCATTGCAACACAATCAAAATGCTGTCTTTTTGGCTTTAGAAAAAGAATCTGTGGGACTCAACTCCTGAACTGCCATTATTCTTATCAGGGTTCTCAACCAGAGGTCACTGGCAGCCGAAATTTGTTAACTTGGAGATAAGATGTCTCCCTGGTAATGTTCCCTTCTTTTTTTACGATGTCACAACTTTTCTGATTCATCTTTTTTGTTACATTGCAATGTGAAAAAGAAATTGTTGTATTTCTTTGCCAAAAGTTTTGTTATGCCTTTGTGATGAACATAGTATTTGGTAAGAATTGTGGATATGTGCAGGTCTGAATTTGGGGAGGCTACAGATATCAAGAGCTAGGTATACTTCTAAAAGTAAAATTAGTTGTACCATTATGCCTCTGGACAAACCCTCCTCTACTCGTCATGAGCATGAGAAGAATTTGCCTTTGGTTAAGATGTGTGGAATTTCATCAGTTAGAGACGCAGCTATGGCAGCAGAAGCTGGAGCAAATTTTGTTGGTATGATTCTTTGGCCCAACTCCAAACGTTCTATTTCAATTTCAGTTGCGAAGGAGATTTCAAGAGTTGCTAGAGAACATGGAGCAAAGCCCGTGGGAGTCTTTGTGGATGATGATGCGGACACAATTCTTAGGGCTGCCAATGCAGCAGACCTTGACTTTGTGCAGGCAAGTGTCTGATTTTTGACTACGTACATTTGGAGCGTTCCCCTCCCCCCCCTTGTGTTTTAGTCATTTAAATGCTTCTTTTCATACAGCTTCATGGAAGTGGTTCTCAAGCAGCTTTAAAAGATTTACAAGAAAGGAAAATTATATATGTTCTTCGGGCAAATGAAGATGGTGCCCTTTTAAATCAAATTTCAGAAGAAGATTGCTCTTTGGTTGATTGGATTCTTGTAGATAGTGCTAAAGGTGGCAGGTAAGGGAAGATCTTTCCTAGTTCTTTCCAAAATATATTTTGTATTTGTGCATTCATAAATGAAGCAAATATTACGTCTATTTTTACACTAGACACACAATTGTTCAGTCCTGTGTTATGCAATTCATAATTTGCAGATGCTGGCAAGTATGAGTAGTAATTCCCAAATGACTTCTGGATTGGAAACTGTCTAGCTTATTTTGCAGACTTTATGTATGCACCTAAGTAGGAACTGTATGAAAGTTGTTAGGAGTTTTCGGAGATTCCTCGTTCTTGCAAAAAGGACAGCATGATCTGTTTGATTTAGTTTACTCCAAAATAATTGTTCTCAAGGGTGGTTTCGCCTGCTTAAATATTGAATTGTTTATTGCTTCTTTTACCATCACCTTCAAAATGGATTTTGTCACTGTTTTCTGGTGATTTATCGTCTGACCCTATTTGCAGTGGGAAAGGATTTAACTGGATGCAGTTCAAATTACCACCAATCAAAAGCAAACATGGGTGGCTCTTGGCAGGAGGAGTCAATCCTGATAATGTTTGCGAAGCATTGGCTATACTGAAACCTCATGGCATTGATGTAAGTAGTGGCATCTGTGCTGCGGATGGAATCAATAAAGATCAATCAAGAGTATGTTCCTTAATGAGCGCCGTGCGTTCTGTGTCTTATTGATTGGTCATAAGGAAACGAAACAGCCCACAAGAGACCATCTGTAAGCACAAGGCCCAAAGAGTTGCATGTAGCATAGCTGATCTCCGTTTTGGTATCTGAAATTCAGAAACATGGTCACATTGCATGCTCATTAATTTTCTGTTGTTCCTACATGTAAGAGACGTGTAATTACACACATGGCCATCTCATCCAGCGGACGGGACGGTTTCTAGCTCCCTTGGTAAATGCTTGCTGGTGATAAAAAGTTGTGCGGAGATTTATGCGTTCAGGTCAGAGTTAGCAAAACTGGCTGCATATAGACAAAATTTGGTAGTGACACTCTCTCTGGGCCACGCACTTTCTTGCCTTAAATTTGTTCTTCATTCTTATATAGTTTTTAAGTTTTCCATCATGGTCGTACGCAGGCAGATTCGGTAGTTATAATTAGAATGGAGACAGAGGAAGGGCTGTAGAGATTAACCGTCCAAAAAACATGGGGAAATTTTGTGACATTACAATTACACAACCGACTGAAATCATGTATCTATGCCTGCCAGGCCTCTTTCTTGTCAGTTGAATGCAGGAAACTATAAAATGTTGGGGCATTCCCAATGCTAAGGAGATGTATTGACTGATTGCGCACAAAATCCGCGACAAGAAAGTCGTAGCATGGTGCGCTTAAAGCACTTTCCTCACTCTTGGGCTGACAAATAACGAGGATCAACACAATTCGTTAATTAGAATGAAGCTTAAATTAAAAAATAATTAATGAAAATAGTGGTACTTAGATTTTGAATATCTTATTAGAACTTCCCATGCAATAAAAATTTTACAAATTAATTTAAATTAAAGTTCATTGGATCATAAATTTTTTTAAATTAAACTAATATCTTTTTTAAGATTATTAACAATGATAAATTAAAATGTCTTTTTAATTAAAAATTTTAAAAATGCATCAATTGATTTTAAATTTTGTTATTAGATTTGATCTTAATTTGGAAAATTTATATCAACATATTTTTAAGTTTGTATGAAACTCCTTTCATTATGTAGATGAATTCATATAGAAGATTTTTTCAATTTAGTTGTACGAAATTAAACATGAATTAATATATTGGCAATATTAATTTAAGTATAATAAAAAAACACATAATTAAATATCAATACAAATAAAGAATAAATTAAAATAAAATAAAATCATTATAAGGTTCATCTCCAGATTCTTCTTATCCAGGTACTATAAATGATTTAGTTCCTAATTATATCAATTATAACATTAAAACTAAAGAGAATATTAGGGAGCCATAAATTCATACATCACCTGCACAACAAGCCAGCTGAAGTGTCGGAATCTAAACTTCAACCCCACGACATCTCAAGAAATCCAGAATCTTAGATGCATGCATACACAGATTATAAGAACAAGAAATTTCAACACGTTTACTTTTGATAATGCTCTTCCTTTCTTCAATCTTCTCCTTGTTTGGGTTGTAGCCCTTCCTTGATCACTTAAGAACATGCAAAGATGAAGAAAAAGCAGTGTGTAAGGGCAATTAGAGCACAAACAAGATGAGTTCAAGTAGATGCTCAAATGGAGAGATAGATCAAGATTATGTTGCATGCAATTAGATTCATGCAACAATTGCATAAATTGCATGGACAAGACTTAAGACCACTTCTCTCTAACTCTAGAACACTTGTGGACACCTTATCCTCTCAGTTGAGTGTATTTTTAACTTGTTATTTCATGTGTACATAAGTGAAGAACTCACTTATGCATCATCTGTCATGCCTTTGGTCACAATTGTGGCCTATAAGTCATGATTGTGGCTTACTTCAATGACAGCCATGCACACTTTGTTTTTCATCCGATCTGTTATGTGTGTGACCCTTAGGTTTCTAGTTATTTTGTGCACTTGAATTAACTCTTAATTCAAGCAAATCATGGATGATTTCATACTACTTGAATTAACTTTTAATTCAAGCAAATCATGAAGGGTTTCATGAAGCCAATTTATCGGAATATAAGTGGATTAACAGACAAACTCTTTGACAGTTAATTATTCGACTCACGAACCTTTCTATAGACAATTATCATGCAATTCGTCCCTTCACCATTCTATACCCCACTTGGTTCAGAGTATGGGTTATGTGTCAACTCCCACTAGACTAACTACGTCACGTTTAGTCCAAGCGATGTTAGTTCTTGTCCTAAGATCTCATTACTCTATCTGTCATTTAAGACTCTCTTTATGACACATAACTACTTTGGCCAGAGACTCCTGAGTAATGACCCCGACAAGAGGTCGTGGGTATCATCTCTTTTTATCAGGACTGGTGAATCCTATATTAGCTATCCAATTACCTTCAAATACCAATAGATGTACCTAATCACACCCTATGAGCGACTTCGTCTCAAGCAACAAGGAATGATGTCAAAGCACAGGATTAGTATCTAAGATATCCTTAAGTAACTCAAATCTAAGGATATTTGCATCATTACTATGATGAGATTAACATTGACATTTGATAGATCATCCATATGATGATCTCATAGCGGGTTATACGATGTACTTACTACTCTTAGTAAGCATCCACATATTAACTCTAAACATTTTATGCTTACAGTTTGTGAGATCCACTACTTGATTAAATCAATGAGTATAACATGTGCTAGTCTATCCGGATTAATAATGTCCTGTCTTATTAATCCTATGACTAGGGATAATTTAGATACTAACATAACTCCACATGATAAGAATCTCATTATTATGATCTCATCATGATTTCCTTTATGCTATGCTTTATATCATAGACTTCATTAATTCGATTTAAGATCGACATCAATTCATAAATAAACGAACATCAAATTAATGAAAAAATTGCCTTGCACTTTATTACAGAAAATAAAGTTTATATAAACGTGCTAAAGATGATTACCTTTAGAGCACTACTTTAACAATCTCCCATTTACACTAAAGTCAATTGCCTTTGTATCTAATACCATAGGCGAGTACACGAGAATCAAATTTCATTTGAGAAAGTGGCTTAGTCAAAGGATCAACAATGTTTTGATATATGGGCACTCTCTCTATCTTCACATCACCTCTATCAATTATCTCCCTTATTAGGTGATATCTCCTGAGTACGTGCTTAGACCTCTAATGAGACCTTGGTTCCTTGGCCTAAGCAATAGCCCCATTGTTGTCACAGTACAACAATATCAGGTCTACAATGCTCGGAAACACTCCAAGTTCCATAGCAAACTTATTGATTAAAACTTCTTTTATTGCTTCTGCAGCTGCAATGTACTCTGATTCGGTCATTGAATCTGCAGTCATCTCTTGTTTGAAACTCTTCCAACTGACTGCTCTACCATTCAGTGTGAAAACGTAACCTGATTGAGATTTGAAGTCATCCTGGTCAGATTGAAAACTAGCATCTATATGTCCACTCACTATGAGATCTCCATTTCCATATATCAAGAATACATCCTTAGTCCTTCTCAAGTACTTTAGGATATTCTTGAGAGCCACTCAGTGACATTCACCAGGATCTGATTGATATCTACTAGTAACATTTAGAGCACACGATATATCGAGTCTTGTACATAACATAACATACATGATTGATCCTATTGCCGAAGCATATGAGATCATACTCATGCAATTCCTCTCATCTTGAGTCTTAGGACACATAAATTTCGAGAGTTTTATCTCATGAATCATAGGAAGAAACCCTCTCTTAGACTACTCCGTGCTAAACCTCTTTAGCACTTTATTTTTATATGTAAACTGTGAAAGACCTAGCAACTTTCTTGATCTATCTCTATAGATCTTTATTCCCAATATATAAGTTGCTTCTCCAAGGTTTTTCTTGGAAAAATTTTGGGACAACCATATTTTAACTGATTGCAAATTTGAGACATCATTTCCTATTAGTAATATGTCATCCACATATAACACGAGGAATATGATAGCACTCCCACCAAGCTTCTTGTACACACAAGGTTCATAAGGATTTTGTGAGAAACCAAACTCTTTGGTTGTACCATTAAATCAGAAGTTCCAACTCCTAGATGCTTGCTTTAATTTATAAATGGGTTTCTAAAGCTTGCCACCTTTGGATGTGAAGCCTTCAGGTTATATCATATACACATTGTCATCTAGGTTTCCATTCAGGAAAGTCGTCTTCATATCCATTTGTCATATCTCATAATCATAATGAGCAGCAATGGCTAGGAGTATTATAATGGATTTAAGCATGGTTACGGGGCTAAATGTTTCGTCATAGTCAACTCCTTGTCTTTGACGATAACCTTTAGTGACTAGCCTCACTTTACAAGTAATCACATTACCATCCATGTCGATTTTCTTCTTGAAAATTCACTTGCACCCTATGGGTTTTAGCCCTTCGGGTGGGTCAACCAAAGTCCATACTTGGTTTTCACATATGGAATCCATTTCGGACTTTATAACTTGAAGTTATTTTTCAGATTCTGAACTCTTCAGAGCCTCTTTATAGGTTGTAGGCTCATCGTCCTCTATGTGCCATACATCATTTTGTTCACTTATGAGAAATCTATATTTCTCTGGAACATTGCGTATCCTACTTGACCTACGAACATATTGTGTGTCAGAAGGTTCAACTATTGTCTCATCTCCGTGAATGAAAATCTCGAGTTCAGGCAATTGATCTGCGTCTATTTGAGCATCATAAACTTCATCAAGTTCAACTTTGCTCCCATTGTCTTCTCTTAGAAGAAACACCTTCTCTAAAAAGGCAACATGCTTTAAGACAAGAGGCCGTAGGTATCATCTCCTTCTATAAGGAGTGGTGAATCTTTTATTGGCTACCTAATTACCTTCGAATACTAATAGCTGTACCCAATTACCACCCTATGACCGACCTCGTCTTGGGGCAACAAGGAATGATGTCAAAGCATAGGATTAGTATCCAAGATATCCTTAATTAACTCAAGTCTAAGGATATTTGCACCATTGCTATGATGAGATTAATCATTGACATTTGATAGATCATCCATATGATGATCTCATAGCGGGTCATACGATGTACTTACTACTCTTAGTAAGCATCCACATGTTAACTCTAAACATTTTATGCTTACAGTTTGTGAGATCCACTACTTGATTAAATCAAGGAGTATAACATGTGCTAGTCTATCTGGATTAATAATGTCCTGTCTTATTAATCCTACGACTAGGGATAATTTAGATACTAGCATAATTGCACATGATAGGATAATTTAGATACTAACATAATCTCATGAACTTCATCAAGTTCAACTTTGCTCTCACTGTTTTCTCTTAGAAGAAACTCCTTCTCTAAAAAGACAACATGCTTTGAGACAAAAGGCTGTGGGTATCATCTCCTTCAATTATGAGTGATCAATCTTTTACTAGCTACCTAATTACCTTCGAATACCAATAGCTATACCCAATCACTACCCTATGACCTACGAACATTTTGTGCGTCGGAAGGTTCAATTGTTGTTTCATCTCCGTGAACGACAATCTTGAGTTCATGCAATTGATTTGCGTCTATTTGAGCATCATGAACTTCATTAAGTTCAACTTTGCTCCCACTGTCTTCTCTTAGAAGAAACTCCTTCTCTAAAAAGACAACATGCTTTGAGACAAGAGGTCGTAGGTATCATCTCCTTCTATAAGAAGTGGTGAATCTTTTATTGGCTACCTAATTACCTTCGAATACCAATAACTATACATAATCACCACCCTATGACCGACCTCGTCTTGAGGCAACAAGGAATCACGTCAATGCACAAGATTAGTATCCAAGATATCCTTAAGTAACTCAAGTCTAAGGATATTTGTACCATTGCTATGATGAGATTAATCATTGACATTTGATAGATCATCTATATGATAATCTCATAGGGGGTCATCCGATGTACTTACTACTCTTAGTAAGCATCCACATGTTAACTCTAAACATCTTATGCTTACAGTTTGTGAGATCCACTACTTGATTAAATCAAGGAGTATAACATGTGCTAGTCTATTCAGATTAATAATGTCCTGTCTTATTAATCCTACGACTAAGGATAATTTAGATCCTAACATAATTTCACATGATAGGAATCTCATTATCATGATCTCATTATGATTTCCTTCATGCTATGTTTTGTATCATGGACTTCACTAGATAGATTTAAGATCAACCTCAATTCATAAACAAATGAACATTAAATTAATGAAAAAATTGCCTTTCGCTTTATTAATCAAAATAAAGTTTGTACAAAAGTAGTAAAGGTGATTGCCTTTATAGCACTACTATAAAAAAGAATACATAAAATCAAAAGAACTATGATGAAATATCTTTTAATATTTAAGAAATTTACTTTAAAATAATAAAAATTAACTCCAAAAAAGGTTTTTTTTGCTTGTTCTTCATTCTTTCTATCACCTTAGGGCTTCCAATTGTGTCTCTCGAGCTCCCTCCTTTCTTTTGCCTCTTAATTTTATATTTTAAATTTTGAAACCCAAATTCGAGGTGATATGTTGACATGAACACGAGCATATTCATCACTATGTATTTAAAAAGATAAGAAAATATCTTCTAGAGCTAACACATGCATGAACACATGTCTATATTGTGAACACGGTCTAATCAATAATCAACACGGTGTGTATCTCATGAACACCGTTGTGTACCACATGAAGCAATCAACATGCCCTAAACTCTTCAAATAGGGCCAAAGATGCTGGACCCCGTTCCCGGAGCCCAGTCGAACAGTGCTGGACCCCGTTCACGGAGCCCAACTATCCAAAACGGAATCGAAAACGAAAACCGTTGGGCCCGAATCCCGACTCCCAAGGCTGAACCCAGGGTGATTCGTCGGGACAAACAAAAGAAAGAAACC
>JAOSBL010000210.1:17210689-17224036 GCA_027568915.1 Erythroxylum roraimae
TTATTTTTACAGATAAATGGAAGGAAGTTCAAGTACTCCTGATCAAACCACTTCAGGAAGATACAATGATCCAGCTTGGGCTTATGTTGTATTGGTTCCTGGTATGAGGAACCATACTTTTTGCTTATTTTGTAACAAACATTTGAAAGGTGGAGGAATCACCCGATTAAAGAAACATTTAGCTGTGGTTAAAGGAGATATGAAACCCTGTAAAAAAGTAAGTCATGATGTATGGAAACATTACTTTAAGAATATTAATATGAGAAAGATAGAAGGGAAAGGTTGAATGCTGAAATTGGAAGTGAAAGTTCGTTTGTTAGTTTTTGTGGTGATTGCGAAAATATTGAAGGTGGTAGTAGTATTGTTCCATCCCAGTACCAACAAGAAGCACCTGAGCCTGATGTTAGGAAAAGAAGGCATGTGACTAGTTTTTTTGCACAACGAACAAATCCTAGAACCCATCCTTCAATTCGTAATGCTATACAATCAAGAGATGCGACTCACCATGTAGATATGACAATAGCTAGATGGTGGCATGATACCAGTTCATCATTCAATACTTCCCAGTCATACTATTATCAGCCTATGGTGGATGTTATAGCCTCTTATGGTTTAAGGATATAAAGCTCCTTCGATTGATGACTTAAGAAGTAAACTTTTGAGTTGCTCTAGTTCTGAAATTAGAAGTTATTTAGCAAAAAGAATAGTGAATTGGGCTACTTATGGGTGTTCAATCATGTGTGATGGTTAGACAAATAGGAGATAGGAGCCTATTATTAATTTTTTTCTTTAGTCTACCAATGACTCAATGTTTTTGAAATCTATTGATACATATGACATTATTAAGAATACTGAGACTTTGTTTGAGATATTTGTTGAAGTTGTGAATGAAGTAGGGCTAGAAAATATTGTTCAGTTTATTACTGACAATGATTCCGCTTATAAAGCGGCAGGAAGAAAGTTGTAAAATAAATATAACTCTTTTTTTTACTCCTTGTATTGCACATTGCATTGACCTAATGCTGGAGAATATATGTGATCCTAGATATTTTTCAATTATTGATGAGACTATGCAGAAAGCTAGAAAGGTGACTAAGTTCCTCTATAATCGTGCATGGGTATTGAATTTAATGAGAAAGGAATTTACCATTGGTAAGAATTTGTGTCGTCCTACTATGACAAGATTTGCAACAAATTTCTTATCACTTCAGTCTTTTGTTACGATGAAGAAAGAGTTAAGAAAAATGTTTCCAAGTGATAAGTGGGTTACATCTCAGTATGCTAGGTCTAATGCTGGAGTGGAGGTTCCAGAATTATACTAAAAGATAGAGAATTTTAGTCTCAATGCTAATTTGTTATCTGAGTTTGTGAGCCTGTGGTGAGAGTTCTTCGCTTGGCTGATAGTGAAGAAAAGCCAACAATTGGTTTTTTTGATGCCATGGAGAGATCGAAGGAAGCAATCAAGGCAAATCTGAAACATAGGCCTTCTTTACACTCACCATTTCTTGCAATCATCAATGAGAGATGAGAAAGGCAACTTTTTTCTACATTTTTTATAGTTGGGGCGTTTTTAAATCCTAGTGTCTATTTCAGATAGGATTTTATTAAGAAAGCTGAAGTTAATAGAGGAATGTTATTAACTATTACAACAGTTGTTGGGCATGACATGATGCAAGATCTCTTGAGCTTATAAATGGAGCTTTATAAGGCGTCTTCTGGGGATTTTGGAATACCGATTGCTATTCAAAAAAGAGGAAAACTTTCTTTAGGTATTAGTTGTTTCCTTTTCCTTATTTGTTGAAATTAATTATCACTTTATTTTATTTATAACGCTACTTTTGTTATCTTACGATTTACAGTTTTTTAGTGGGATCAATTCGGAAATATTGTTCTAGAATTGCAAAGGTTTGCAATTCTGATTTTAAGTCAATGTGTGAATGCAACAGGTTGTTAACGAAACTGGAACACATTTGAATTGATTCATTCTAAGAAAAGAAATATTATGGAGCATAAAAGGTTGAATAACTTGGTTTTTGTTCGTTACAATTTAAAACTTTAGGAAAGGCATGTTATTATCATTGTTAATTTAGATATAATTTCTTATAATTTTCTAATAATTAAATTTTATTCTTTATTAGAAGTCTTAATAGCATAAGTAGTTCAATCGATCGAATTTCCATTGATAATTTCAATCTTTTGGCTGATTGGGTTTTTGAGGAGTCGGATTTGGTAGATGTGAATGACTTGGAAGATAATCTTATATGGAAAAGCATTGACATGTCATTTGGTGCATTGAATTTGAATAATGATGATGATGAAGCTTCTCTCAATGATGAGGATTTTGTACCAAATGATAACTAGGGTCAATGCAGTTATAGTGGGCATCCTCCCATAATCGATTGAACTTTGTTCCAAGTTTTTGTTTTTGTTTTTCTTTTAATTTTACTTATATTTGATGTGTATGTTAAATTCTATATATGTTTTGTAATTGTAAATATTTTTATTTTAGGTTTGACTTATACTTGGTTGTTTCCTCATCACGAACTCTTGTTGTAAATTGTAATAGTTTGAAAGTTAAGGATATTTATTGTTCTTTTTATTGGATGCTTTGATGTAATTATTATTTATTATATAATGAAAATTAAATTTGTAATATTTTAAATACTTTGTATTGTTTTTAATTTTATATTTGTATGATGATGAATATCTTTTTTCTATATTAATTGTAGTTATTATTTATATGTGAAATATCTGAAAATTATTATTATTTCACATTAATTGTGATTATTACTTATTATTGTGATTTTTAGAGACAGGGTTGATGTAAACTTACAGTACAACTGTACAATATGAAAATGAACTATTTTGTAATTTAAAAAAAAATTCAAAGGCTTTTTCATAAATTTAAAAAATTACCAAAACGGTACTTGATATTGATCGATACTGGTACAGTACCGTACCATAACTCAATCTGATACTAAATCCAGTACGTTATTCGCAACATTGATACACACCTGTGCTCATAACATACACGATCATATGTGACAATCGTATTACTCTCTGTAATCGTGTATACCTTCGATCTAGTATAAACTACAAGAGAGCATTCACTTATACAATTGTGTGCGTTGCAAAAAAAAGAAAGGACCTATTTTAGAATATAAAAGAGGGAAAGGTGTAAGTTTCATGAGAGAGCAGCCAAAAACACCAAAAAGTGAAGAAAACATATTGAAAGCAAGTAGAAAAATATTCTCTTCCCTTTTTTTATTGTTTTTGGGGTTAGTTTGAGAATTTGTTAATTGATATATGACCTTTGTTTTAATCCTAAAACTTAGTGAAACAAGTTTCTTTTGTGAGGCAAGATATTATTTTGAACAAGGCCAATTGCTCAAAATTAAATTTTATAAGTTCTTATTTGAATTTAGTAAATCTACTTATCAATTTGGCCCATAAATTTTTCCTCTATATTAAAGAATTTTTAATGTAAATCTTAATGTTTGCTTACTTAGAATTCACACTATTCTGTTAGTTAATTCTTGAAAAATATTTTTGTTGTCACACTTTGATTGACTTTTAAAGAGTTGTTCTATTGACTGCCAATACAAAACACAACTTTGGAATAATCAAGTCCTTAGACAACTATATGATGCTTTTCCATCTCAGATGAATAATTCTATCAAGTGACCATCTGGAATAACCAATTAACTAACACTAAGAAGAAAAACGTGGACGCATAGGAACCAGTGGTTGAGAGTCCTCTGTATCCTAATGAGTTACTTGTACAATCATAACATACGCATATATAACTGATCTTTTTTCTTTTTTGGTATTACTGACATGTACAATATGCTCAGTACTTGTGCTACATTAGAATTCAGTATATGTACGGTGAATCACATTAATAGGCATCTTTAAAGAACGGTCGAAAATAGTATTGTTTCTTACGAAAAGTCATGGTGTTTAATCAAATCGAAGAAACTTCTTACAGAACCGATCGTCATATGTTCCACCATTTACGTTTCTCCATCTGTTTCGCAAGTTCATGCGCCATAGAGGCAAAATTTTCAGCCCCATTCCGTAATTCCTCACTGCGTAGGCTCAACCTCTGGTTTAAATCACAGGGAAGCGAAACATCGTAAAGCTTCTATACCATTTTTGCAAAAACTCAACAGGAATATGTATTCGTGCATAATTCATCATCTTATAGACCACATGGACAAAACATCATATAATTCCTTATTAAGAAGAGAAATTAATAACTAAGTAGCACTACAGCTATGAACTGCTCAAACCATCTAGCTTATAAAGAAGACAATAATAAGGTTCTAGCTCTCAAAAACAGGTGTCTAGATTCCTAAATGAGTCACATTTGATTAGGTTAGGTTGTCTTCAACCAATGACAGATATTCTTAGGTTGTGTTCAGTTGTTAGAATTTTGTAAATAGTTAGCTGCTCAAGTTACCAATCATACATTAGGCATCACTTCGAGAGCCATAAAGACACAGCAAATTTTGCTGTCGACAGGATAAAGTAAGCAACAATTCTATGGTACCTCGAGTTTTTCTTGCCTTTCTACAAGCTTGTCTCTTGCCTGCGCAGCTGCAGTAGAGGCATCCTGGAATGATTGACCACTATATTAGACAAGAAAAACAAAGAGTAGAGCCACTGTCCTAAATATGCGGATACAATTACCTGTTTCCTATACTTGGCCTTAATTTCTTCTGCAGTTCTCAATGTTGGCTTAAAATCAGTACTTGCACCTTCAAACAATTTCTCCCTTTCTGTTCCCTTATCTTCAGCATGACAACAAGACTTAAGTACATTCTAGTCGAGAAAATAAAATCAACCAGAGTACAAGGGGATTTAGAACATACCATCATTGTTGCTCTTTTCAGATAAAGGTTCAACAATTAAAGGTTCTTCGATATCTATATCAATATCATCTGCAAAAAACAGTAGGAAGTCAGAAAAGGGGGTCAACCATTACAATATAAAGATGGATGGATAGGAGATATTGAACCTATGCCGAGCTCCAGAACTTTTTGATAGTCTTCAATGGTTGTTGAAGGCTTTAAGAAGGGAGGGCAGGAAAATATGCTCTCTAAACTTTTAAGGTCAGTTTTACAAACTTCAGGATGAAGATTCACATTGTTGTCAACCTTCCCTGCTTGGAAGCTCTTGATAAAGCCACCTAAAATACCTGGAGCAGGACCCTGTGCAAGAGAAGTAAATACAAATTCCTAACTGGTTCATGAGATCAGGTTAAACGACCTTAACATAAATTTAAACCTGCACCTTCCAGGAGGAAGATAAAGCGGCTGTTACATCAACAGCAGCTGCAAGAACTTTATCATGAAGTGATGGCAAACAGTCTGGAATCCTATATTAACCAAATACTCTCAGAAAGTGCCACAATAAGATATCTGGAATTGGATTCAAATATGATTTATGACTTATTAAACAGCATATGCATTAAGGTAGCGGAGAGGGTATCGTCAAAGGTGAACAGATGGAGACCTGAAGTCATTTTCAAAGGCCAAAAGTGACAAAGAGGCAAATTCACATCCATTTGCCTGCAAAGAAATGTCATTTTCTACGTGTTATAACAACCACACTTTGTGAATAAAAGAATAATTCATATCAATCTATGCTCTCAGCGTTTACAAAAACTGGAAATAATAAAGCAAGTACAGCTTCAATGAACTTTGCAAAGAGAACCCAAGAAATTTAAATTATCATCAAATCAAGATTGCCAGATGTTTTCAATACAGAAAAACAGATCCCTGGTCTATTGCAAAAATGAGAGCAAAACACAAACCAGTATAATCTGCCCATGATCAGACGAAGTTATTGTTTTGTCCATGTTAGTCTTAAAGTTCCACCTTAGAATAGACTCTAAAGAGATTCCGCCTACTACATCAAGGTTTGGCAAAGACCTGTATCAGATGTTACCGAATAAATTATTTAAGATGCAATTACATGTGATTTAGTGGTCAGATGAACACATCATATTGCAGACTAAATAATCAAAAAGGAAGCATGAACACCTCACCTTATTTCAAAGACTCCTGTCTGATACAGCACAATAAGACCACACTCTTTGCCATCCTTCTTGAAGGTTGTAGCCCAACAACATGGTTTTGAGAGATTCACTTTTTGAATAGGTTTATTATCCCCCTAGAATTAGAAAGGGTCACTTGCTAGGAAGAGCGCATTAACAAATGTGGAAACTGAAAAGTTTGTAAGATATGGCACCTCCTTCAGGGACTTCATAGAGTGTAAGAGTAATTCGTCCTCACAACAGAGTAAAAGAAGAAAATTATCCGCTCTATTCTCAGAATAAACAGATTTAGTTGAGATCCCCAAGTCAGCTTTAGTTGTACTAATTTCACTGGTTTGTTCACACTCCACTTTACTGCTCTCAGATGAGAAAACCAAAGGTATTTCAGCAGATATGTCAGAGATAAAGTTGCTGCTTTCTGCATGGAAACCGATTTCAGAATTCAAAATGATATTATGGTAGCAAAAGGGACAAAAACAAGGGAAAAGAAAGTTGTTCTTTTAACACCAATACTTGCCTATGATATGCATCGAAACCACCATTAACTCATTTTCAGATTGCATCTTCTGAGACCAGACCTTGTTGCCAGAGTTGACATCTATTGCTTCAATACTAGCATTTTTAGTTGTAACAAAAACCTCACACTTAACATGGTCTTCCACAACTTTTGGTTCATTGTCCTCTGGATTAGATACTGAGGTTTTAGTATCTGAAAATGATTTCACAGCCAGGGATTTCACAGCTGAACTTGAACTTGGGACGCTGTCAGTAAGAAATAACACTGATGATGAACTAATATCAAGCATTGCCACCTGAAGTATGAAAACGTAATATCAATTAATTTAGCAGCTTTGGCAGGGCAAAAAGCAGAAAGTAAAAATCCAACCTGACCACTAAGAAATCCCACAACAACTCTGCTTCCAGATTTTGCAAATTGCAGGGTGCATACAGGAGAGTTGAGAAAGGAAAACAAAGAAGTGCATTTGGGTCCATCCCCTTGTCGCAGTTCTTGAACTGAACAATTAGTAACATACAATTAAAACTGGAAAAGGAAAAGAAATCCATCTCATCATAACCTCATTGATGTAATCGTTATCAATTCCTCAATGAAGTCCACAAACATAAAACTCTTTTACCTTATTAAAGCATCATATCCAACTTTTCCAAATAAAACTACAAGATAAAAATCGAAGAATTCAAAACAATACACAGAAAAATATACAGAGAAAATAAGTATTTATTTCCTGGTACCTTCCTTTCCGGTTTCTGTGACAATGTTCAAACTCTCCCCATCAGAATTCTCAATTAGCATGTATATTTGAACCTGCATACTCTCGGAGATATGAAAAATCACTATTTCCCTTAAATTTTATAAACTCAAAAAAAAGCTCATGAAAAGAAATTCATCTCTTACCATACCAAGTTCATTGCCAATGGCTAAAACTAATGTACTGGAGCAAAATTCCACTGCAGATACAGGTGCAATTGTACCAGATAATTTTACGCCTTTCACCTGTTCATATAACTGTTAGTTTTCCAATCAATTTTGTCCCCATAAAAAAAGATATAAATCATAGAATATTTGGAAGTTAACAAATAGTTGGAAAGAACACACCTCATCTCCTAAAACATAAAGAAGTGAAAAAGATGGATATGTGGCATCCCATATTCTAACAGATCCGTCTTGGTAACCTGCTATGTACAGTCTAGCAACCTGATAATTTTCAATATCATCCTGCTGAGTGGGAACACCGCCAGTCAAAGGCCATTTACTTCGTCCTGAAGCATGCAGTGTCTGAAGTTTTATAGCAGAGATTGCCTGGTCAAAAAATATAGAAGTGAGGAAAAAAAACGGATGTTCACGAATAGAACATGTAACTAAATTCTTTACTTTAGAAGGATGGCAAATCTTATTATTCTCCGCAGCCACAGAAGCTGTCTGATGTAAAGCTTCGCATACACAATTAAATGAGAGAAACTATTCAAAGATGTAGTCAATTTATTAGAATAACTAAAAAAGAGCAACATAATCACATATTACACGTACACGTGCTAATTCTCCAAAATGATTAGAGAGTACCTCAGAAAGAGCCTTTGAAAGTTTATCTTCTTGGTTGACGGAAGAAAGTTTACCCACAGTTATGCATGGTTCAGCCATTGGTATTACCATAGGATACTGCACTGACAGCATAGAAGTTCTTCTGTCTCTATGGGATATTAAGGATGACAAGAAATCATCATCATAAAAGTCCAGCTGCCCTGGGTTTGTCAATACCAAAGCACCACTTCTCTCCTTTTCATCAGTCCTTGGTAATAGAATCATATCAGCAAACGAACCATTAAGAGTAAGATCTACTCGCGCGCTGCATTTCAGACTCTGTATCCCAGGGGACCAATCAAGACTCAAAATCTGTCAAACAATAGAACGGGTGATAATTTGAAAAGATGGACCATCCATGATCCAAATACCAATCAGGACAAACTCTACTGATCAATTGTCAATCTGACACCTTTGCACTTTTGAAATTAAGCCAATTCTCACCAATATTAATTTAGCAAATCATTCCAAACAGGAAAGGAAGAATATAAAATCCATTGTTCTTTCATAAAGTAAGACTGTTATAGTCGACTCAAATACATAGTTAAAGTGCTCCCAAATACAATTCAGTGCTGAACCAAGAACTTAATGGTAACCAAAAGAAATCCATCTTGAAGGAATAAGTTAAAATGTCTAGCATAGTCCATGTTAGCACACATTATCTTCTAAATAATTTATTTCTTTCAACATGCCTTTCTTTCCCACAACCTTAGGAATTAGCTTTTGTTATCCATAAACAGTTCTCATATTCCCCAATGGAGTCATGAGAAAGTCATTTCACCTCATCCTTCATCAAGAATCTAATTGAGAGAAAAGAAAGAACATATTTTAGGAAGAACTAGTCCGAGTTCAAAAGCACACCGTTAGCACTTCTTCAGATCCAATTGCA
This sequence comes from Erythroxylum roraimae, assembly GCA_027568915.1. Lineage (NCBI taxonomy): Eukaryota > Viridiplantae > Streptophyta > Magnoliopsida > Malpighiales > Erythroxylaceae > Erythroxylum > Erythroxylum roraimae. The sequence goes on from JAOSBL010000210.1 coordinate 17,219,738, forward strand.
TCACCTCCATAGACAAAGAGTAGACCACAAGAATCACCATGTGATCTATGGGCTGACCAATGTAAGACAATGACAGGCAGTCTTCTATCACCTGAGGATAATTGTAGCTTAACCACATTATCTGATGATTTTTCAGCCGCTTGACCTTTAGCAGAAGAAGCAACTGATAGGTTCCACAACATTATATCCCCATCAACATAACCAACAGCAAGAACTGATCCATTGTCAGAAGCCCAGCAAAGAGAGCTTATCTCTTTATCCACTTGTTCACCATCCGATCCACTATCAGAAAAGTTGTGACTCGTACCAATGTTAGAATCAGTGACCATTTTACTCTTTAACTGTAGATCTCTATTTCCTATAACCAGAATAACTTTATCATCAGAAACATCCCAAAGGATGATTAATCCATCCTCATAAGCAATCAACAACCTGAAAAAGAATAAGTTACTCAAAAATGCATCTAGAAATAAAAAAATGTAGTAATAAAAAGTACAATTATAGACTGAGAGAAATCCCAGCACGAACAAAATTAAATGTCTCCTAAGAAGACACATCAGAGGGAGAAAGAAAGCATATCCCAGTGCTTTTCCCTATTAACCTAGATATATAGCATTGAACCAGTGCAAAAGCAGGATATGCTCCCACAGACTATTGAGTGAAAGAATTGAGTCAAGCTTGTCTTGCCTTTTTCCCTGGGAAGAAGGTTGTGGGAGAACTCCAACAACAGATAGATGATTGGGTGAGGACGTCCCAGATGCTTCTGTGAATACAAGCAAAATATTGGAACTAATGATAAGTTTAGCAGCAAGATATGAGCAGGTAAAATAAAAACAGAAACATGTCTCTGTCCAGCCAAATGAGGGGGTTTGTATGTATGTCTGTGTGTATGACTTTGTGACACAGAGACAGGGGAGAAAGATACGTGACACACAAAATTGATTCAAAAGGACATCGAATAAATGTGCAGTTAAACTTTGCAAAACAGGATGAAGTAGGAAGGAATACCATCTATCGAATTTGTAGGAACATAATATGGCATAATCATAAGTTTCTGTTCTTCCACATCATACTTTAACACAGAAATCATCCCATATTCGTCTCCCAAATACCTGTTTTAGAATATAATCAGTCAAATCAAAAGCACAAAAAAGGAAAGTGGATAAGTATTCTAGTTTCAAAACTTGTACATATATCTCGAGCCATGAATAACCGAGAATGCCGTTACATTGGATTCCCATTTCAAAGAAGAGGCCATAAACCGTTGCTCTAAGTCCCAAACCTGCCAATATCAACAACATAAAGCACAAATCAATAACAACAATAATAACCCAGTGAAAGTCCCGTTGATATACGTGGTCTACGAAGGTTTAGTAGTACACAACCTTATTCCTAATTGGTAGAAAGACTATTTTCGAAACATCAAGCACAAATAAAAAAATGCAAACAAAGAACATAATAGAGATGCAAAACAAAAATGCTGACCTGTATTTCATTTTCACTTGATACACTAACTAGGAAACCCTGGTTTTGTAAGAACTGTGAGAGGAATAAAACGAAGTGTCTCAATACTGAATTAAATATAGAAAAGAAAATGATAAGTTATAAGATAGATGAACTTAAATACCTCTAAATTTTTAAATGGAATATGCTTAGGAGACACAAAAAGCCCTTCAATGTTATCACCCCCAATCACTTTTATCCTGCCATCTCTACAGATAAATTTAAAGAAACATCAAAAAGTTGAAAATTACGAGGTTCAAAAGCTTGAACTAATGCCAAATCATATGTACTGCCAGAACTCAGAAGAATAGTCAGCCTCCATGCAATAAACGAGTTTGTTCTCATACACAGGTAACACAATCTCATTAATCGACATCCAACCGCTTAGTTTACATCAAAATTAAACAAATTTACTACCCAGAAAAACCACATTGAGCACTTTAAATAACGGTTCTCAGCATTCAGTTATAATTACAGATAAAGAGAATAGACTCACAATGTTCCTAGTGCAAGAAGACTCTGGATGGGATCAAAAGCCACAACAGATGCAGTAGACGGAATCCCATAGTGAACAGTGACACGCGGACTTACGTCCTCATGCATCAATTGTCCCTTTCCTACATTAGTCTGCACCAAAACGAACAACAAAATGTTCGGCAACTTCATGTAGAAGACAAAAATTAACCAAACAATGATATACTAGATAAGCAAGGAGCTACTAATCAATAACAGGAAATCTTGTAGTAAAGATATAGAAACAGGATTCTGAAATCAGTCGATTAAGAAATGAAAAAAACTTCCATTCATCAATTACAAATGTGAGGCGAACTCTGAGCTCCGGAAAGCTTATTAGGACTAACGAGGAAATTAAGAACCTGAGGCAGAGGTTGCGGTGGCGGTGCCGTCGGCGAAGGCGAGAGTTGTTTCTGTAATGGTGTTGGTGGCGCGTGATGACTGGGACTTTTCTGGAACAATCTGGCAAACATAGCGAATCGACGACGATCGGTTGCAGATTTTTTTTTTTCACTTCGATTTAGATATAAAAGCACAGAAATGATGATGATGATCGGTGGTGCGAAGCTGATGTTTGAGGTTTTCTTTTTGCTCGTTTAATTAGGATTTAGCAGGGGAAGAATCGTGGTGTCTTGTCCAGGTTTCTAGTGATATCGAATCTCATTCGGTCCAAAGAACACACCAGTTTAATTCATGTTGGATTTGGAAAGTAGAGACATTGACTAGTTGTTCTGTTGGTAGTTACCTCCAAAGCTTAGAAACTTACGGCTAACCAAACGCCTTGTGTGATGGGATGCACTGCCAGCCGTTGATCTCCTCGCGATTCTTCCTTTTGTCACGCTCGTTCCATTATAGAAAAGAAAAAGAAAAAGAAAAAAGAAGCTTAATTCGTTGCGTCATGCAGACGTTGCTTGCTGGACCAGCGTCCTTTCTTTCTTCAACATTCAGAAGCAATTTAAATTTTCAAACTTTATTTCTTTCGTACCATTGCCATTCAATACGTATTGTATCAATCGAAAAATGATATTTAAAATTGAATTATCATAACGAATTATGGTTTCAATTGGTACCGGTGGATATGATACATCCCAACTAATACTAAGTAACAGATAAAAAGAGAAAAGTTTAAGGACTAAACTTTGAAAAGATTTATCACTAACCTTAATTTCAATCCATGTCTCCTTGCGCCACTATGAATTTGATTTCATAAAGCAAGTAAGCAATTGTCTCCTCTCCTCTGAGCTCATAGTGACTGCTAACTCATCATCGTTTTCTCCGTCACCGTCATCGTCATCATTTTCTTTATCACCTTCATCTTTTTTACGATCATCTTCTTTATCGTGATTGATATAAGTTTGCGAATAAATATTTTTCAAGCTTATGTTTGATGCAAAGAGGAAATTTATATGAGAATGATGTCTTGTAAGTTTTTTTGAACAATTAAAAAATATTTTAATACATCATAATAAAGAGTACGACTTACAAAAAGTCCTCCAAAATGAGTTTCGGAAAACTTTGTCGTTGGGTTTCAAATTTTTTCCAAAAACGGCTCAGCATGACTAACAACCTATTACAAACGAATTAAACCTTTCCTTTTTTAGCAATTTTGCTGGGTTTTGAGGCATTCTCGCCCTTGCATGGCTTTTGTTGCTTCTCCTAGAGGGTGAATGTCACAGACTTATAAGAGGGCTTTGCGTCACAACTCAGGTGTGCTCTCCATTCATTCATGGATCATTCATAGACTACCTTCCTTGTCCTTTACGGGGCCTCCCGAAGGTTAGGCTATCTCCAACCAAGGCGCCAAAACACTAAATTTGGTGTTTTGGTACAAAAAATTCATTCCAACCAAAACACCAAAAGTACACACTAAAATGGTGCAATGAATAGTAAATTATTACACCAAAAGTACAAAAAGACAACTTTATCCCTTTACTTTTTAACATTTTCCTTTTATGTCTTTTTCTTAAATTGATTTATTTACATAATTTACTAAGTAATTAAAGTTAACTTATTTATTACTTTACACAAAATATATCATTACAAAGATCTCATTGAGACATTTAAAACAAGACTAATATTGAATATAATATTAAATTTATTTTTAATATTTATTTTTAATTCTTATTTATAAGTATTATAAGTTCATTAATAAAATATGTTAAGAACAAAAAGTAAATTTGAAATAAAAAGTACATAAATTTAAACGACACCATTGATTTTAAAAATTAAAACTCAACAAAAATATTTGAAATTACAACCAAACTTAAATAAATTACAACGAAA
>JAOSBL010000210.1:17231229-17245479 GCA_027568915.1 Erythroxylum roraimae
GAAATATACAAACACATAACAGAACATGGATATAAGATCTCATCAGTTTCAACTGAACCAATTTGGTAAAAGAACATGTTAATGGGACCAAAAGGAATCAGAACAAAAATTGACAACAGTATCATTACCTGTAAAAGAGCTGGTCTGTCTTTGCTAATGCACTCAAATAATACTTGCAAGCAAAATTCCTGAAAATCATTGTCAAATCTGAAAAACACCTTCCATAGTTAGTAATAATAAACCAAGGTACATGAGATCTACTTATTGTTTCCACAAAAATAAACTGAGACATTTTTCACAATCGTGGTCTCCTCTTTTTTCTCAAGAAATAAATCTTTAACTTTGCTGACATTATATTTATCAAATTAAACGCTATTAAATGAAATATAGACTGAAATGCAATAACTTGCTGTTGGTCCAACAAATCAAAGTCTGAGGACAGATTCTATAATGCATACACAATCGCAAGACAGAATCCCCTATGAAACCAATAAATTAGAGAATCAAATTAAGGACTCCTACGGGTCTCCACCTCCTATGCACTTATTAGACTAAAACCTACAGAGAAAAAAAAAAGCATCTAACCAAACGGACATAACACAAGATGAGATGTATCACCCAACCAGATTGAGAAATAGGCTCCACCAAGAATCAAACAAATTCCAATAGGTATCAGATGTTATGGATCAATTTCAAGAGAACATTACTAATTGATTCAAGATCAGGATGCTTACTTGCCACTCCAGGAAGAATCACAGGAAACTTGTGCAAATGCTATTAGGCTAGGATCAGAAGAGAATGTACTGACCAACTGATCAATATTAACAGAACTAGTTCTGCTAAGGTTACTGGCTTTTAAATCAGATGATTTTGTTAAACCAAATACCTGAAACATAGGGGGAAAAAACATTTTTTTTAATAGTTGGTCATGGACAAAGAAAACAATGAACTAGAGAGACGTTACAATCCAAATATTACCTTGTGCATTGCTCGTGACAGTAGTGATTGGCACCCTATTGGGTCATCTACATATGAACAAGCTCCAACCTTTCTTTTGACATAGAGAATACCAGAATTGAATGGGTCATTCTTGTCCCCGTAACTCCACCAAGGTTTATCTGTCAGTAAATTGCAGGAATTTACTGTAAGATTTCAGAAAAGTATAAAATTAACACTATAGGATCCTCTAACCTTCAGGGGAAAGTTCGATAACTTGAGACCAATAGCGTGGTCCACAAACACATACAGTCTTCAACTGCAAATATTACATGAAAAAGATCCATGAGCCTAAACTACTGTCAGCATACACTCTACAACTGCAAATATCACGTGAAAAATTTGATAAGCCTCAGAGACAAGCTACTATGGCAGACCTAAGATACTATGCCTATCTTGGACTCCATGTCAATCATGAATCCTTTGATTAAGCTGTTCATATATTCTAGCAAGCATGCCTGTTATAGCTATGCACCAGAGTTTACAGAAAAAGAAATAAAGTATTTTTAAAGACCCCCATGAGAGATAAATGATTATAAGCATTATGTATAACTCTGAATGTATAAGTGAGGCTTACAACAACACGTTCCGGCAAATTGCAAGGGGTAACTTCACAAAAACTTGTTTCTGAATAATGATCAGTTTCCCTAATTGTCACTTCTAGAGGGGCATAGACAGGCAGATCACTGTCAACATCAACAGTCTGAATCAAGCGAGCCTCTGTTGCAAGGACGTACAAGTGTCTAAATGCCTGAAAATGAATTCCATCAGCAGTGCAAAAGAATGTATATTTAAAACTTCCGTAAAAAGTTCAAGTGACGTATAACTCAAATAGGATTTTCGTCCAGATGGTCTGAAGAACTTTAAGGAATGCCTAAAATTGCAAGTGTAACACCACAATAGCTCAAGTTGTCTGTTGTTGTTAGGGAGCAACTTAACACCTATAATAGCACACACTTGATGGTGATTAATACACACAACACAAAATGCTTAGTGGAGAGTGTGCGCCAAACAAGACCAGGCGGTCTATGAGATTTAGGCATGGAGGGTGGGGCCTGGCAGGAAAGGGCAGGCAAGCAAGACTGCTTAAGATCTGAAGGCTGTCTATACATATCTGACTCTTGTAAATACCAGTCAATTGAAAAACTGAATTTAGTCTGTTTATGTTAGCAATTCATCACCTGGTTTACTTGCTTCAGAAGAGTTGGATTCTTCACACTAAATTGCATTCTAAAAGATAAAATTAATCAACCACAATGGAAGGATTAAATGCAGTAAAGCAAAAATTACTGCAGAAAAATTACTGCAGAAACTAACGAAAGATGAGCAGAAACAATGATTTCACTTTTTTCTCAAAACTAGCATATTACAAGGTTGATGAATATCAAAATGGGAGCTGCATTTTTCATTTACCTGAAGATGGCAACGATTGTCATTTGGTCCAGTAGGCAACCGCGGGTAAAGAGTGATTAACAAAGCAGCTATAGAACTGTTGCTTGTGGAAAATGTCCGCATCCCTCCCCCAAGAAACAGAAATCCAATTGCCAGGCTAACCTATTTATTCACAGAATTTGCATGTATAATGAATATCAATATGTGAAAAACTGTCTATGTAAAACAGACAGTAAAGCTGATACCAGTAGAATAGTTATCCTCTCGAGCTCTATCACAAAGGAAAATGTTCAAAAGTAACTTCCTTTAGCTCAAGAAAATTCAAATCACTAATGTCTAGCAATAACTATGACACACATAAAAGCCAATCTTCAAAAAGCCAGAGCCAAAAAGTCATATTTTACTTTAGGTATTCAAACAAGATAAGCCATCAGCTGAAAGTAATTTTCATGTAAGACCAAGTGCCACAGGATTTCTATCTGAAACAAAAGTAACCAACCTTACTTACACCCTTAAACAGTCGGATAAAATGACAGGATTAGATATACAATTTTTTTGGATATGAATGGGGCTCAAAATCAAGCCTGTCTTTCAAGAGCGGGAACTTGTACCATCTGACCTATGAGCTGAGATATTATAGCAGGCCTGTGTAGCAAAGAAGTAGTTTGCCAACAAGCACAAGATTCCAAGTTTTTACAAATTTAAAAATAGATAGAAGTTAGCAAACAATTTGCATCTAGAGTCTGATAGAAAAGAGTGATGACAAGTGGAAGCAATGGCAAATCTCTATTGATGGTGGGTGACTTACAGCCATCTGAATACCATAACTAGCATTCCCATCAGCAGAATTACGACTTCTGAGATATCTAAATAAGCAAAGGGTTTGTAGATGCCCAGATCCAGCCATGACCTGCTCTCCCAGGAAGGTTATTCTAACTAAGTTAAAGTTGCAATTACTTATAACTACTGTTTAAGATAACTCAGAAATTATAGCAAGGATTAAACTCCACCCACCACAGACAAGGAAAGAACAATGAGATGGAGGCATATTTCTAATGTGCCACGATCGACATAGTGAGACAAGCCCCTAGGTAAGGTGGATATTCCACACGGAGTAGAAACAGGTTTGATCTGCAAACATGCAAGTTAAAAGTCAACTGCAAACTAACAAGGTATCAAATCAAAACCTAAAAACATGCTGAATTTACCTCATTTAGAAAATAAATAGCATATTGATACAGTAATTCCTGGGCATTCCCATCCCTGGTACCAGCAAACCTTAAACCTGCCATAAAGAAACACCAAATTTGGGAAAAAAATGTAGAAAATAAAGTTACAAACAATTCTTGAAATTTATATCTACCTTCATAGTTGAATTTGGTCTTTAACTATTCAAGCCCTACAATTTTATGTACAGCCACCCACCTTTATTGAAATTTCATCAATCTTAGATCTTACAATGATTGAAAGCCCAGTGTAGAAAAAAGCTGAAGTAAGGTCAATTTTGACAAAAAGGAAAAACAACTTGATAGAATGCATGTTATGAACAAGGATTACTTACCAAGAGATATGCAAGCTCCAGCAACTATATTCACATATGCCTGGACAAAAGTTTCTGCTTCGATCTCATCAAAATCATAATTATCATCACCAACTCTATTTATACCTGTTTTAATGATCTCAGGAATCTGGCTTTCGATCCAGTCTTTGGAGGGATGGATCCTAAATAGAAAATTTCACACACTAGAACTAAAGATCATGCATACAGTTAAGTTTATTAATGAAAAATATCCAAAAACTAGTATTACCTGCTCCACATTATCAGATTCTTGGCAATGATGCAGAGCATTATGAAGTGAGGCCTCACGTATTGCAAATCAAAGTTGGTCTGTGGAAGAGGAAGCCTTGATACAATTGTCTCTGATTCAGTCTGTACAAGACAGAAGGAAATGATAAGATTTTGATACAGGTCCAAGGAATACAAATAGATTCAGAATAATGTGCTTCCAGGATAGACGTAATGTAGTGGTTATTTTTCAGCAAACTGAAGCGATACATTTGCCTTTCAAACAAAAACAAAATTACCTTTAGAAACATCAATGCCAGAGAAATTATGGCTCCAGGAGCAGTCACATCAACATTGACTGCGGTACCATCCATCATCTATAGCACAACAGAATCATATGCTTAATATAATAGATTGAATTAATTAAATTTTGTGTCACAGGAAGCTGAAATGACCTGCCCAGCACCACGATTATAATCATCCATTGATGGTGTCATGAAAAGGGGTCTTTCCTGATAATGAAAATATAAAAAAAGGGTTATTCACAAGCATTGAAACAGTAAACCTAGAATTCCATAATAAAATGACCAATATGACCCATTCTAATTCCATGTTCACAGGGAAATTGGGGGGAACGTAATATATATTCAGGACAGATTTCAACAACATACACTATGAATTTCCTTGCCACCAATGTAATGAAATAATCGATCAACCAAACTGTCCACAACACCAAGTGCATCTTCTCCTCGACCTTAAGTAGCATAAGAAAATGTTAGGGAAGACGAGCTTTTCCACAATCAGCAACATAAGCAGACACATTCTTACCCAATGCAAGAAGACCTAATGCAAAACCTGCAGAAACAGCATATCCCTCCCTTTCAAGTACATTATCACCTCCACTTCTACGACCTATCTCACCCTGTGATAGCAACTTTCTGTATCTAGGCATCAATATATACATATAGCAGTGAAATAATGAAGCACAATCTATAGCATGGTAATTTTTATTATAGTAGAATCAGCTAATTGTGTTGAAAGCAGATCTCAGAGAAATATGCTTATAGACGGGGGAAAAAAAACATATTATTTGAAATGGGAAGAATACATCTATCTAATACCAGATTATCAGGGAATCGGACACAAGCACTGAATGCAAAGAGCAGTTAAAGGTGCAGACTGACATATATTCCATTTTAAAGCACTAATTTACCATGGCCAAAGCCACAATAACCATAAAATAGGAAGCACAATATACTTATTTGGATTATCTTAGATGTAACAACTACTTTTCTTGAAATACTAGAATGTGATAAGCAAATAGTTTTGCCAGACAACAGGAAGCCAACAAAGAATAAATAATCTGTTGCATTTCATCAGCTAAAATTTCATGGTATCTAGCAATAAAATTTGAAGACAATAGCATAGATATTAAAAATTATAATCAAGGGAATCTAAAAGCAGTGATGTGTAAGCGGTTTACCAAAACAATCTTCATTGTCTGTGGGTGCACTGATCCTTCATAAAGAAGCCCTAAAGACACCAGTGCTGTTGACTGGAACAACAATGGAGGATAGTATAAAGTCAAAAGTGAATACCAGAAGGATTGGTTTATAATCATTCTATAATCATCTATCAGTACTGGTTAATCAGATAACTAGTGCACGAAACAGCTACTCTTGGAACTATTATAGTTGTTAACACTACTGTAGAGACGAATACTCATACTGTGTGTTTCATGCAAAATCAGCTTATACCGGAATAAAACATCTACTAAGCTTCAAACTATTGAAAAATAAAACGATGTACATGCCTTTATACATGAATTAAAAATCTAAAAATGTATCAGTTAGTGTCCTCAATATAAAATAGTTATTCTCCAGTTTTCTAAATCAAAAGACACAAAGAAACTATATACATCCAAATTACATTGGAAACAAGTTTCTATAGTAAGACAATTGCAGTAACCTGAAGAATGATACCTGAAGAAGGGTTGGTAACTCCAACTCTGCATATGCAGAAGAATGCCGTGTAGGAACATGAAAATATAGACACTGACACAAAATTGCAAGTTATTCAACTTCATAAAAGCAATGAGAATGCATATGTGCAGAAGAATACTTGACAAAATTAAATGGCTCCCAATGGGAGAGAAAACATATAATGTCAATGCCCAAAACAAAGAATTATGTTGAAAAATCAACTAAGGTATACTTTTGACAGAGAAACACGGGCTAGAAAGGTGTATAAGCTAAAAATATCTCTGTATGAACTCAAAGTCTCAAACAGTCGCCTAGTGATGCAAAAGAACTTAAAGTCTGTAAAAGAAATAAAAGAAAAATAAATTACTCATCCACAAGCTTTTATTTGGTGGGATGAGTTGACAGTAAAGACAACAAGGGCTGAAATTTAGATTATGTTAATATTTCTTATTAAATAGGAAGTAGCAGTAAATTAAATATGTTATTCTAGTTTTAGATATGCTATCCTAGATGTTTAGGACTTATACAAATTTTATTAGGATAAGATTTAAATTTATCAGGAACCCTTTCCTACTAGAATAAGGTTCTAGGAATTAATCTATAAATATGTGTACTTTCCCTTCAATAATATATCCTGAATTTTCTTCTACAAATCTGAGTTTTCAATTAGAAGGCATGACACTTTCTTCCAAGAGTGATTCTTAGACATTATGAGTGATTCCTAGATTCTACCCACAGTTGTTTGTCTTCCTGTTACAAATAATAATCGTAATACGTAACAGACAGTAAAGAAGAAGAAGAACGACGTCGAAGTATGTAGCAGACAAGAGAGAAGAGGAAGAAGAACGACGTCGAAGAACTAAGTAAATAAAATGGAAACGTACCGTATCTGTAACAGTTGTAACAAACCGACTTTAGATGAACCTCGTGTCATCACCATATGGCTCCTAGTATTGTTTATTAGCCGTTATAACAACTTTAGTAACAAAACTCTGAATGAATTAGTTATCCTCTCCCTCTCTGTTCTTCTTCTTCGCCTATTCTTCATCATACCTAACGTCCCAAAAAAAATATCATAACACTTCCTCACTAAATTTCAGCAATTCCAACCTAAAGTTCCAGCAACCAAAACCCTAAATGATAGCCATATTAAAGCCTGAAATCCTAGACTAAAATTTCAGCAATCAAATCCTAGAAACCCAGCTATATCAAATTTGAAATTTCAGCTTTCCAAGCTGAAATCCAGGCCTGAAATTTGATATTTCAGCAGCCTAATATCAGCCATATGCCTAAATTTTGTGAGTTCTAACCACTAGTTAATATTTCTTCTATTTGTCCTACATCATCTAGGGCTTGGTTCAAAAGATTTAGCTCTATTCTGACTCAATTTGGATATAGACAAGGACAAACAAATTGTCCTTTGTTCACAAAACATGAAGCTAGTGGGAAGCAATCTATATTAATTGGGTATGTCGACGATATTGTGATCACGGGTGATGATACTGGGAGAAATTGAAAAACTAAAACAGTTATTAAGGTTTGAATTTGAAGTCAAGGACTCTGGTACTATGAAGGATTTCCTAAATATGGAAGCGGCTAGGAGTAAAGAGGGTATTGTAAGCTCTCAAAGAAAGTATATCTAGATCTCTTAGAAGAAACCGGGATGTTATGTTGTAATAATACCGGGACACTGTTGGGAAGAAATAAAGTGCGAAGAAATTGAAGCAATAAATTACTGCACAAAGGAATATATTGGAGGCTGGTTGGAAAACTTACATATCATTCACTTACTCCTCCAGATATTGCTTATGTTGTAACTATTGTGACTCAAAGTTATAGATTCACCCACTAAATAACATTTGGATGCAGTGTTTGTTACAAGAGAAGAATAAAAGAGGAATATGAGGAAGAAGAGATGACCAGAAGGCTAGAGTCGATGAGTAAGGAACGACATCATTCGAGTTAGTAATGAGACTTAGGGGCACAAAATAATTTCATTCGTCCCTAGGTAATGGTTATTATTGTTTTTATTAAATCATTGTAACGAATGGGGAAAATGAATAATGAATAACTAAATTCTCCATTCTTCTTCTGTTTCCCAATTCCTGTCCCCAAATTCTATTCCAAAATGCAATTAGGGTTTCTCAAATACAAAACCCTAGCAGTGCTGATAGCAAGTCAGCTATAAGCACTATTAACACACACACAACATGATCATATGAAACATGTAAGAATTGACTGAAATTTCATAAAAAGAGAAATGAAGATGTATAGGTAAAGCTCAGTCGTTTACCTACAATAAAACAAGAAGCTGGAGTATTTACCAAGGGCAATGGATAAACCAGGGTTCGAATCATTAATTGGAAAGCTGAGAATGATAGATACTCATTTACTAGCTTGAGAGGGGATGTTGGAAAGTCAACAAAGGAATCACGTACAATAACAGATTGTCATCTGTTATTTAGCAATGTATTTCTGTTATAATTGTAGATTATAGTCAACTCTAGCAGCTGTCTACAAACAGTTGTAGCAGGAGTATTTTAGGAAGGTACAGATTAGTTTCTTTATTTGTCTTAGGAAACACGTATATATATATACACCTATGAGTATAATGAAGAATTGAGCAAGTCATTTTTCATTCCTGACTTGTTTCTGTTTCAAATTCAATATGCTCTAAGAAGTATGGAGCGCATATGAATTAATAACCCACTGAACATGATATTGAATACAGATTATTGTTTCAAGAAAACAAATTTTGCATGATCACAAATTGGAATGCATCTTTTCTGTTTGAGATTTAAAACTGCAGTTAAATATTGCCACCAAGACTTACCTAGATACATTACCAGTTGATAAAGAGAAAATTGGGGTACCTTAGATATTGCTGGTTGCATAGTCCCTTTATATGAAGCTGCCAAGCCAAGCATTAATCCCACAGTAGTGCTTTCATGTTCCTAGAGAAGGGAATAAAAGAAACAGTAGGAGAAAAACACCAATTAGTAAAAGATGTAGAGGAAGAGTAACATAATATGAATAATGTAGAATGAGAAAATAGATGGAAAGATATTTTAGACTTTAGGATTTCTAAAGAAAAAATAGTTTAACTTTCAATTATGATAATCAATTTCAGAGTATGACACCTTTATGAAACTAAATTTCAATTTAGCATTTTTCTTTTCCAATGACATAGCAAAACACCAATTTAAAGATTGAGAAGGAAGAGTGAATTCATTAAGATAAATTTATCAGGGGGCCAAACCTGTGTCAAATAGGTATATATATCACTAATGACTAAAACTCGAAGATATCCATGCAATCCTAAAGCAAGTAGAAGTCCGGCATGGGTAACATTTGGCTGTTTAGGTTTATTGTACTTTATCCATGTTCTTGATACTGTTTGCTGCTCAAGGGTCAAAAAGTACATACCATCAAGAAAATAGTATCGAGGTTAGCAAGATTATAAAAACAGTAGGAAGAACGAAAAGGTAAAACATAAAAGGAACGATAAAACAAGTCATCTATTGGAGCTGCAAGATTCACAAAATGTTCGTTTTAGAGATAAAACCTGTAATGGTGCCAACCTCAGTCCAGCAGCAACAGCATTGTGAAACTCAGGCCACGACTTAAGTTCTTGTATATTCCTAATATTGGGGTCCAAATTAACCTACCAAAAACAAAAGGCGAGAGATATATAAAACTGAAGAAGAGTAAGGGCAAACAGTCCTAAATAAGTTGTTCAAGATAGAACACCTGAAGCTTACAATAAATTGGGGAAGATGACTTTTTCCATTGAAAAGGTTCAAACAGCTAGGCATGGGCAAACAAACTATATGTTTAAACACATCAAAGTCTACTTCTATATACCAAAATTTCTGAAAAGTTTTGTGGGAAAGCAAAAAGAACTATAATTGAGTTCCATAATGAGAAGCTGATCAACACTTATTTATAAGATCATGGCATATAGTTGAAAAAATTTAAAACCTATTTGAAGAGTAAAAATTCATAAACATGTTGCTTGGATGCTATGAACATACAGTTGCATTTTGCTGGGCAGGCAAGCGACCAACTAAAACAAGTTTTGGGACAGTAAAGGCCTGCAAAAGTTCAGGCAAATATTAGTTAAGCAACAAAGATGCATCTTTAGCCAAGCTATAACATAAAAGAAAACGTGAAATCTACAACATAAATAATGCACTTGAGAGATAAGGAGTACCTCAGTTAAGAGAGTCGATATGGTTGCCAAAGTAAATGCTCCACGGCCAACAGGAAGAGCAGTGGTCCTTTGTGCCAAATGCCATAGCTGAGCCTTCAGGGCCAAAAAGAACAGAAGAAATATATAGTCCCAACAATAACTAATTATATCTTCAAGGTGAAGATAAACAACTAGCACACACATGGAAGGTAGTCACATAGAATAATGCGAAAGCACTATTCAAATATATGATATTCTCTTCGCTTCTTTTGTCTAAAGGATGTAAATACCTAGGTAGTTGAGGTCTGTCTGTTTCTACTTTAATTTTTAGTTTTCTGTTTTTGTTTCCATATATAGTATAAAAAAAACCTCGTTTGTTTGATTTTTTGGTTTATTTCAATCTCATAACTTATGAAAACTATAAAAATTAATTTTTATTTTCTATTTTCATATTTTTTACAATCAGATTTACTATTAACTAAATATATATTATTCAATTATTTAACTTCAGTTACTAATATAAATTACGAATAATATTGTAATAATATAATTATTTCAAAATTTTAAATTTCAAATGAAATAAATATATTTTTAAATTTAAAATATCTTAACTATTTATTTTAATAAAATATAATAAAAAATTTTACTAATATTTTACTTGATTAGTTCATAAAATTGATTTATTTCTAAATTTTATTTAATATTTAATTATTATCAGTAGTAAAAGTATAACTACATTGACATTAACAACCAAATAAGTTTTTTTTCTTTGTTTGTCAGTAAAAAGAAATAAAAAATAAAAAATTATAACAAAAAAATAAAAGTGAAACCAAACGATCTCTTGGTGATTCTTTGAAAACCTTTCAAGCAAGGGGAAACAATTTGAAGCTCCAAAGTGAACATGAATAGAGATCAATATTGCAAACAAGAATAATACATTTGATTAGGAAGTATAAATTGGTAAATACTAAAAACAAATCATTACGCCCATTTCCACATGAGGAGAAGAAGAACGCATTTTCAATGTTGTTTAACATGAGATATATGACACAAAACCATGTGACATTTAGGGTCTACGAAAAGAAAATTTTAATAGACATTTGGACATATCATTTCTTCTAACGAGGAAAAAACCAACACAATTTTACATCCAACCACATTCAAATGAGATTAGAAGCTCAAACTATACCTGTTGAATTTCCTGATCAGAGGCATTGGGATTACCAGATGTCTGAACAGCAACAGGTCTAGAAGAGCACAATAGGCGTCTGACCTAGGAACACACCAAGCAATAGAATATCAATTAGTTGCACAAATGATTATAGACTAAATAATTATTGTTTATGAACACATAAAAAAAGTATAAAAAAAAACCTCATTTAGTCTTAAATCACGACCATATCTCAACTGGGTACTAGAATTAAATATATGTTCCATGCCATCCATCATGGACCCATCAGCAGAATCAGTATCCTCAAATTTGGCACTTTCTAGTCCTAATGTATCAGAAACTGTGGACGGAATTGTCACCGGATGCAACTGTAGCATGTAAGGTGTAGACATGGATATAAAATTAGTTTTATGCTGAGCTTTGGGTTCACCAAAAACACAAGCATTTGTCAAACGTGACAAAGCCAAATCTTCTCGACCAAGAAGAAAATATGCAGTAGGAGGCCAGTCATTTGGTGGAGATTCTCGACAAGTGTCTAGTGCCTACATAGAGCAGAAGAATATTAATAGGACAAAGAATCAATGTATAGAAAGAGCCATTTGAATCAAGATATTGGTAAAGCGGACATTGATGATCCAAGTGGCTGAGACATTGCTCTACTTTAATAACACAATAAATTGGTTGTCATTTAAACAAATCAATACAAGGATAGCTGCATCATTTTAAAAAATATAGGAATAAAACATTATATACAGTTTCAAATATACTTAATAGACAACATTCTAAAATAGATCCTTGCCTGGCATAGAACATAATACAATAAGCATTTTTCTATTTGTTCTTCTTGGAATTGATATTTTCAACATACTTGAACTTGATTTGATCAGGCATATCGAAACACGTATCTGACTTACATGTCTTAAAGGGAGAGATACACCACAAGGCAGTGAGTCAAGCTGTTGCAATCCAAATTTCTCCCCAACCATTGCCAGGATGGTGAGTTCCTCACAAGTATTATGCGTTCCCGTTGCAATGGTACAGTATACACCAGATGTTAGCTTCTTTCCAATCTGCTTACCACCAGATAATAAAGTGTAAAAGGAGACTACCTTCCGTGCCCAGCTCACTGAATTTTCATTATCATATATTAATGGTGGAAGATCCTTTATATGAGCAGAACTACAACCGTGTTGCAAACAGTTTTCGAGCCATCTGAATAAACTAGGAGGAAATTTTAGGGACATGGATGTCATACAAACACCGAATTGCTTGAGGATAGGAAAATCACGAATATAATGATCCAAATAATTTCCTTCTCCAAGAGACATGGCAATATTGCATAAAAGAACTGCCAGAAGCTCCAAATCCCTACAAATAAAGTTACATTTTAATGAGTTGATAAAATAAGACAATATAAAGAAAAGTTTATATGAGCTCAGAATAAAGGATAACATACGAGGGAGATGATGTAAATTTATGAATGTATTTTCATTTTACAGTTGCTCATACTTCAGCCATTACCCTATTCATAATGAGCACATCCCTGACCCTAATTCATTAACATATTTATGAATCTCCATCATCATTCTCATTGCATTTAATTAGAAGGAAAGTTGCCAACTTACAGATCAAGCACACAGGTCATACAATCTAAGCTCAAGTACTTAATAAGAACAATTATCATAAAACAAAGTAAGAAAGAGAAACAGAAAAGGCTAGAAATGGAAGACTTACCGCTTTCTAAGGTTGTCCAATTTCAGACTTTCATACAATGCATGCAAAGAAACCAAACTCTTCTCCAACAAATGAAAGTAAAATGAATTTTTTGAACTTCTTTTACACTCAACATCTACTCTCATCTTTCCCTCATCAACTGATGCCTCAGAAGATGCAAAACCTATACAACTTCGTTTTCTGTAGGCATCATGATATTTGCTGTTGATTAGGAAATCCCAAGATGAAAACTCCTGTGAACTAGAACACTTCCTAGACTTAGAACAGTGATTCTCACAAATTCTGAGTATAGCATTGGAAAACGAATCCCACTCAAAATCAACACCAGCATCCACTCCTGATAGATATTCAGAATCACTATTTCCCCAGAGGAGAAGAAGGAAATGATTGTAGAAATTGGAACCAAGCCCATCAGACATAACTGCAATGCAATCATTCACCAGTAAAGATGAAGGGCTTCTTCGCAAAATGCATCGATACATCTAGAAATTTGTTAAAAGAATTAGCCACAGTTATGATAAACAAAGTAACGATCTTGCAACTACATCGCATCATCTAACAAAATTATTAACAATATGAAATCATCTTCAACTTTAGACCAAATCATACAAAGTCAGTGGCCTTATTATTTTTTCTCAGCTTTGTTCATTCTAGGACAACAGGAAACTACTAAGACCTGTGATATAAAATAGAGAAGCAAAAATAATTGAAGACAACTCAAAATCAAATCAAATCAAGCAATGCCAAGGCTTAAACATATCATACTTTCCCGTTGTTCATGATCAAATTTATACGTCCCTCCACAGCATCAGCCAGTCCTAAAATCTTTGATTCATAAGGAATAGACATGGTCTCTTGAACCTCCAAGTTATGTGACAAATGATCTCTTCCCAAATAAGAAGGCAGTAAATACTTGCATAGGCATTGTTTCCCTGACTGAAGTATGACACATGTTAATTACTATCTTTAGCCAAATCTAAGTGGTTAGAAATAGAAA
>JAOSBL010000210.1:17351868-17364175 GCA_027568915.1 Erythroxylum roraimae
CAATTGAGTGCATATACTATCTTGCAATGTTTTCTAAATCATGATTCATATGTGTATACAAATATTATGCATGTGAATGGAATGCACCTCGTAAATTCTTAATGAAATAACTCATGTGACTCATTCTAATAGTTTAATCTCTTAACAATTTTAGGAGGCAGGATATTACGTCTCACCCTTTAGATATTGGAAGGAGAAAATACAGTGCTTGAACTTTGTCTTGTTAAAGAAAACGTATTTATTCACAAATTTCTTAGCTAACCCATTCTATATAGTGATGGATCTTTGAGGTAATGTCTTCAATCATAATTTAGCTTGATCTATTAATTTTGAAAAGAACAATCTCAATCAAATGACATACTCTAAAACTGTGTTCATTCAGTAGATCACTGAATTACACTAACTACTAAACCATCTTGATCATGTTAGGTTTAATCTCGAAGTTATTTGCCTTGGCTTTTAGTATAGTAATGCTAGTCTCAATCCCAATTAGTGATGGTCTAGCATAATCCCCATTGTGCAATTCCCTCTTTAACTTGCTATTGTGCCTAATAATTACATTCAAACTCTCAAATTTTTGTCTTAATTTTCAAAATAATGTATGTTCAATGTCTAAATCTGGCTCAAATGATACTCCAAGACTACTCCTAATTGTAAACCAAAGTACTTAGAACTACAATATAACCACAACCATAAGATTAAGAAAAGAATGCTTTAAATTAAAATAAAAAAGATATAAAAATAATAAAAAGGTGAAGACTAATAAAAGTAAAGCATTCCTAATATTTTAGTCCCTCAATAATAGCACTAAAAATTGATGCATGATATAAATAAAATGAAACATATAACACAATACCAAAAAAAAAACACCTAGGGAAGTGTACTTATCATTTCTTATATTATGTTTGAGTGAGTAAAGTGTCGATACCAAGAAGACTAAAATTACTATTTCTAATTATCTTCCTATCATCTAATCTAATGAAACTAGTGATTAATTTTAAAAAATAAACAAAATTAAATTATATCACCAAATTAAAGCAACGAATAAGATTATAGCAACTAATAGAAAAGTAAGATCTTGGTAAGATTTCCTTTAGAACCTAACCTATACCTTGAATTTATCTTGAATCAATGATTAATCCTATAGTTCCTTAGACTAGTAAGAATTCCATTTTATAATTGTATCCTCTCTCAAGCAATATAGCTCCTAACCTTAAACTGATTGATTAAAGTCTCTTTCTAATTAAAAACTCTAAGAGCAATTACTTTTATTGCCGAATTTGCATCACAGATTTCACCATAATATAGAAGATTTATATGGCCTTATATCTGAGGTTACATGTAACTCTCATTCATGTTGTGATCTATTCATATATATAATCTCTCGATACAAATTTACAAAATCTGCAATTGAATTAAAACCTGGGCAAATTTTAATTTAATACAATATAATTATGAGCAAGTCTCAAGAAGAAAAAGATATATCATTGAATCAAAGAATCAATTTGCAATATCAAATCATAAAGTCCAGCTCATCTAGATTTATATCTCAATTAGTTTATAATAAAATAAAGAAAACCTACAAAGAACAAGAAAAAACACAAAAAAGAAGTTTAAATTCTTATGGCTTGAATTTTTAATATTTTTTATAAATCTTCTTATTTTTCTCTCCAAATTTGCTCTTCGCTTAATCCCACCTAATTTAAGTTAGCTCCTAATTGATTGTTAATTCCAAAATAATTAGCAATTATCAATAAATAAATTTTAAGTGTAGGGAAATTTAATAAGTGCAAATTTTAGAGAGCATTATGCTTATGTTTAAACATTTTCCATTGGATTTGATACTTAAAATAACTTATCTTTGGATTTAAGCCTTATTTTGGTCTCTCAAAAGAAAAGAAATGAATTGGAGAAACTTTGGCATGAGTTTAGGTAATAGACTTAAAACATAGTTGGTTCTCGTGTTCAATAATGCTATATTTTATTTCTGAAATAATTATCTACCTTAATAACATGACACTAATACATTCATGTGTACCTCACATGTTCAATAAGGGAGTACTTATTTTTTTAGATGCTTATGACATCCTACCATGTTCTGTGGAAAATATGTCCCTATGTTTAAGCTTATGTTCTTAGAGTTTTATTATATAAAAGAATTCGAAAAGGGTCTTAAGTCTATGGTTCATATTTTAAGAAAGAGAATACAAAAAAGAAGGTAAGGAGCAATTTTGGAGTTAGAAAAATCAATTAGGAGTTAAATTAAATCAGCCAGTATTAGGTAAAGAGCAATCTTGGACATGTAAACAAGAAGATTCATCAAGAACATTAAAAATTCAAGTCGCAAGAATTCAAACTTACTTCTTATGTTCTTTCTTATTCTTTATGGATTTTCTTTGTTTGATTATAAGTTAATTGGGATATATATTTAGGTGGAATGAACCCTAAGACTTGATGTTATACATTGATTGTTTATTCAATAAAAGATGTGAGTTTTCTTAAGAATTGTTCATGATTATATTATGTCGAATTTAAATTTTATCAACATTTTAATTCAATTTTGAATTTTATATATTGGAATCAAGAAATTATATGTATGAATAGATCATAATATGAATAATGACAATTATGTAGGACCTTAGAGATATGATCACATAAATATTCTAATTTAAGGTTAAACCTATTATGGGAATTCATAAAGCAAAGTAACTCATTTTTAGGGGTTTTGATTAGGAAAAGATTTTAGTTAACTTAAGGACATGATTTATATTGGTCAAGATAGAATATAGTTGTAAATTGGAATTTCTTCTAATACAAGGAATATGGTTAATCATTGAGTTAAGATAAATTTAAGACATATAAAAGATTTTAAAGGAATTCTTACTTGGATTTTATTTATATATTTGTTGCTTTAATGTTATTCATTGGTTTAATTTGGAGATTTAAATTAGTTTTGTGTATTTTATTTAAATCAATCATTAGTTTCATTAGATTAGATAATAATAAGACAACTAGTACTAGTAATTATAATCCTCATCAGAACAACACTTGACTTACTGGGCTATATAATAGGAATTGATAGACGCACCTAAGTAATTTCGTTAGTATTGTGTTTTGTCTTTTATTTTATTTATATCACTTCAAGCATACACCATTAACTTTTGTGAATAAACCACCTAAAGGTGTATAATCAATTAAGCAATGGCTATCTCCTACCAAATGCCTTTACACACATCTAAAAATTTCCTATAAGGTCAATATTTGTAGGAAAAATATCAAATGCAAAATCAGAGGCATTTCCTAAGATACAAATAAAAGAGTCCAACTACCAACTTGAAACGCTAGTATTATGACTATATTCTTATTTCAATTTAAACAATTCCACAAGGATAAAAGATACCATTATATATTATCCTCATTTTTTTCTTACATGGGCATAAATTTGTGACTAACTTACCATTAGATAATGCAATGGACATGCTTATAGTCATATAACAGTGCTGAAAAATAGTATTCATACCTTTATTTGAGAATTCACAAAAAAATATTTCAAAAAGTGATAAATCATACAATATACAATAATAGATCAACCATATGAAATAATAAAATAACATCTAAATACTTTATTTTAAGTCGATTGCATAAAAATTTACTCAATTATAGCTTTAAAAGCTTTATTTAAATTGTTATGAAATTAAAGTTTAATTGTTTTTAATTCATCAAAGAAACCCTAAACATGAACCAAATTACTTTAAGGACCATTATGTAAATTATTAAACTTTTGTTTTTTTTTTGTAGTGTGCTAATGTTGAAGTTTAATTTAAACTTATCTATACCACAATTATACGAATCATATCTTATAATATTAAAACAAAGTATCGTTCCCATGAGGATTGTATTAGATACCTATTAATTCTTGTAACACCTTGCTTAAGGTTAACAATATGATAGAATAATTAGAAAATAAACTAAACTAAAGAAATTGATAATTGAATATTTAAACAAGCACTAAATTGGTTGATTAGTCGATGATGAAAACTTTGAAATTACTTCTATCCTTGTTTTGTTTTACTTAAACCTTTTTGATTTAATGATACTTGACCCTAGATATCCAATATTTATGATTACCTTATCTTAAGATACAACCAAGTAATCTTAATTAAAGCAGATAAGAGTTGAATCGTCACCTCTCGATCTATAAAAACTTCCTAACTAATTCCAATTAAAATAGACAAGAATTGAATTGTGACCTCTCAATCTATCAAAACTCTTCCTAACTATCTACTTGGATTTGAAGCTATCCTAAAGGTAACTAATAAAAAATTAAGATCTCTTTTTAATTGCCTATTAATCTGATGTTTATAGTTCTATTAAGGTACCAAATCTCGTTATGCAACCTAACACAGATAATTCAATATAACCTCTCGATTTAGATCAAATATAAAAAGCTAAAAACCATAAGTATATCTCTATTAAATCAAGAATGTAAAGTTAAGAAATAATTTAAGAGTAATTCTTAAAAGAAGTTTAGCAATCCATAATCGAAACTATATATCCCGATTGATTCATCATTAACATTCAACAATAATAAGGAAAGAAAAGAAAAGAATATAAGGTTGAATTCTGGATGTTTTCTCTTCTTTGTCCTTAAACTAGAACAGTCTGTAGCTTTTGTTCTTTAGGAATTTGCTCTCTTTGATCTCTTCTTTCTATGTTTTCTGGCTCCCTCTTTTGTGTTCTCTTTGCCTTTTATACTTCTTATTCTTCTAGGGTTTTCACACTTGTTTTTGTTCCAAAAATAACCCTAAATCATCAAAAATACGAAAATCCCATAACTTGGAATTATGGCATTACACAATCGTGTACTGGGTACGTTATGCTCTCTCTCTATCTACACGATCATGACAAAGACTCATCAATTCTCCATCCTGCATTCTTGCATGATCATACACATACATGATCATGACTATTTCCTTTGTCCGGTTTCTTCTTCATCTTTTCTTGGAATTTCCTATCTCCAATCATCATTAGAACATATTATATACCCCTTAAAGCATGCATGAAGATCAAATTCTTACTCTAATCAACAATAATCAAACAAACATATAAAAACACTAATAAACACATAAATCTACACGTAAAAACACATAAATCTAGGTCCTAAATACACGATTAACACTTGAGAAAACACTCAAAAACACACTCTACAACTTAGAAAACACACTATAATTCACGCCTATCAACTTCCCCTCACTTAAAATCTTTGCTTGTCCCCAAGAAAAACTAAACTCACAAAACAAACTAACATAAAGCACATAATTACACAATCATACAATAATGCAATAATGGTACAATGGCTTACAATTTAATGAAATTAACATAGCCACAAACATCAATCATTCAAATAGTTCCAACACACTAACTTATTCCATTCATATCCAAGTGCTTTTATATAAATAGACATATTAACAAAATATTGACACCCTATTCATACATTTATAGCATTTGTCAATATGCACTCATTTTAGTTACCATATAGAAAAGGTAAGCCACGGTTAAAAACCATTTCATGGAAATTTCTTGACATATCAAAAGAAGATCAATAGGTTCACTTTCATTTAAAACACCATGTTTATTAGCTTTTATTTAACGACCTCACACTTTTTTGATGTGACGGTAAGTACCTTGTCATGAATGTTCCTTAGTTATTCAACTAGGTTACATTTTATCAAGCTTGGTTGAAGTATCATTTTAGACTTTTGATGCAAAGGAAAATATTTTTTTGCGAATATCCCCTAGCTACTTAGCTATATCATAACTTATAATTAGCTACTAGCTTTATTCTTAACTCAAGTTTTTCAAAAAAGGGCTAGTGGAATATAAATTTTATTTAACATATTTATTCAACTTTTTACTTTTATTATATATATAAACTAACCTACATCATTTCTTCCTAACCCATCCATTTCCATGAAAAGCTACTAATTATACCTACCAAATTAAATTCATTAACTAATAAGTGCATCTAAATAAGTGTCATTAAATGGAAGAATCTATGTAATATTCTAATCAATATGCATATTCACCTTAAAAACACTTAAAATACAATGTAACACCCCCAATACGGAACCTACAACCATCCACACATAAGGCAGACAATTTCATATACATACATTCATGACATGCATTTCGGTTCAATGCTATAAATAAACACATTACAAAACTTCCCAATGCTTAACATTATCATTTAACAGTAGTATAAAATTTTTAAATTTACATGATAATCCAAAAGAAAACATACAATTTCCTTTAACCATTACATATACAATCATCTTTAACTAAAAATGCCTTCCATATGTACTTTTTCTTCTATCTGTTGGCCTTGTTCCTTTCAGATGTTCTCTGTACCTCACTCCTATTACTTGGACCTATACGGATTAACACCTATGCTAAGCTTGAAAGCTTAGTGGGGAAACATTTAGTTTGGATGACCATTCACAGCGGTCATCCGCCAAGCACATACATTCATGAACATCGCACAAATATAAATAATGATGGCATCTTTAATCAAATAAATAATGCAAACATGCTTCAATATTTTTTTTCATATACCATAAATTCACCTTCAAAACTCAAACATTGATATTCAACACTCGGTGATACAAATTATCAATACAAATGCAAATGCTCATTCATATACTGATTATTTATGTTGTCATATTGTATTTCTTATTTATATCTCTTTATTTTACTTTCTGTGTTAGGCTTGCACATTTTCTATGAGAGTGGATAAAGGGTGTTGTGGATATCCGAAGATATCAAAATGTGGATACCCGAAGTTATCGAACTGTGAATACTCGAAGGTATCAAATTGTGGATACCCGAAGGTATCGAATTGTGGATACTGATGGTGTCAAACTATAGCAGCTGCACTGTAATCTTATAGGCATACCTATCCATCCACAACCAAAACAATAGAGCAGGCACTATAACATTTCCTTTAACCATTTGCAAATTTCACAATTCATATATTAACAAATCATATGATATACATTTCAAGTCTTAAAATCTATATTTGCGTGCATAATGAAATTCATGGCTTACCACCATTAGAAAGGTATCAAAATCACACTTGTATAATCATTCTATACACATATGACTAATGAATATGCATACAAATAATTTATATGCATGCAAATTTTCTTTGGAATGCATTGTGATCAATCTTTTATTCTAATATTCAGCCTCCCAATTCACATGTGGTAAGTCCTATTTCATTTATTTTTAGATGTTTGAAAATTTTCATATACATTCATAAAGGTTCGGATAAGATATGGTAGAAATCAGAAATAAAAACAATGCCACGATCATGACAGACACTCTCTCCATTCATATCACTAATTGTTCCTTAATATACATATAGAAAAAGTTAGAAATGGGTTTCAAAGTCTTCCAGAAATTTTTTTCCTCTATGTCTATAGTTTTTATAGCACGAACAATCAGACCATTTGGACTTCTAAATCATGAGATATAGGCAAAATATCATAAGCTGCTCCAAAACAGGGGCAGCATCAGATCACCTTTTTCTATCTCAATTTCCAAGGTCATACAGCTAGAATTAAGTCAGAGTCCCTTCTATAGATATTTAGGTATATGTTTTAGGTTTTATATGCAACTGAAATCACACAAGTTTGGAGGTCTGTAAGCTGAGTTATGACTCAAAAAATGTGACTGACTTAAACAAATCCTAGCCAAAATTCCATTACACAATACTCTCTTGTCATATTCAACCAATTCTATGCAAGATAACACTGAAATAACACCAAAACATCATCCTAGCAACCATTCCACATCCAAATACATCTTTATAACCATTCAAACATACACAAAAAGAGAAATTAGACTAAGTGTAGTCCCAAACCTTAAAATTGGAAAAGTAGTTCTTCTAATGCTTTTCCTTCCCTTCCTCGTTGGCTTTACTTGAATCACCAAGTGGAAAATGATGGGATGAAGAAGGTGAAATGGAGAGGAGAAAAATCTGAAGTTAAGCCATCCAAGTGTTGTCCATCTCCCCTCTCCATATGCCTTTTCTTGAATTTTCTAATCTTAGACATATATTTCAATCCCATTGGACCATATGTCAAAATCCTATTGGACCATATGTTATTGGACCACGTGTTACAATTCTATTGGACCATATGTTAAAATTATCTTGTACCATGTGCTAAAATTCTATTGGACCATATGTTACAATTCTATTGGACCATATGTTACAATTCTATTGGACGCACATGCTTTAATCTTATTAATCCATGAGTTGACTTTAGGAAAATTGCATATCGATCCTTCTTATTCCTTTAAATCCCACATTGGCCTATGATATTATCAATTAATTTCATTCCTCTATGTCTTAAGTTTTTAATGGAATAAATTTCATGTAATTTGGTTAATTATTCTAGGATTTATACCTAAAACACTATAGGCTATTTGAAAACAGGGACAGCATCCATAACTCAACTTCAAGCCAGAATTCAAAACTCTTAAAGGCAGAATCAGATTTTAGTTCCTTCATTAAAGTTTTAGACCTATGTCTCTAGTTTAATCTTCAATTAAAATTATCCAATTTAGAGGTCTATAGTCCAAGATATGGCCAAATTATAGAAATCTATTCAATGGAACCTATCCATTTAGCAAGTTACATATCCCAATTCAACTAACTTCGGTCTTATCATGCAAGAACAACACAAAAATACATACAATTTAACCAAAAACATCCCATTTACTTATGGAATACTTATTTTATCAATTATCCTTACATCACATTCATAAATCTAAGCAAACATATCAAAAATTTCCATACATATTTCACGTCTAAGTATGTATGTCCATGTTGAAGTGAACAAATTATCCATTTACACATGTCTTTTACATTAAGTACCATTATATCTCTGACTATACTTAGATGTACTTAATTCATTATGTGCAGTTCTTAGTACACCCTAAACATGCTATAATACTTCCAGGGTATATGTTGGGGCATTACATACAAACTTCACAAGCTGATGATTCCTCAAAATTTAAATGATCATATTTATAGATAAGCTACTTCCTTTCACTTCCATATCATTGACACATTCACACAAAAACACACTAAGAAAAATTATACAATAATTACACACAATGCAATTGCAAACAAAACTAACAAAGTACAAATTTAAAGTCATATACAACTGATATGCAATTGCATATACATCTACACACTTGATCATCACATTGTCCTTAATATGAAAAATAATACATAATTAAAAACAAATACACATAACTAATGTAATAAATAAAATATAAGGGTAAGAATACTTATAAGGATGGTGGTGGTGATAGTGTTAAACAAGGAACATGGAAGCCTTGCATCGTAAAATATTTTCAATAATTTCTTCATTTGGAAAAGCTTGTTGCACTACCTCTTTCAACTACACTTTTATAATGTCCATTCTTCCCTCTAGTCTCTTATTGTTTTCCTCCATTTTGCTTAACAGTCTTTCCCAATCTTCTTCCTTGTTTCCTTATCTTGTTACTGTTGCGGGGCTGAATTGGATCACGCATATCCTCTCCTATGTTTAATTGTACATCGAGAGCTTGGGTCCTAAAGTTCCATACCATGGGACTATAAGATTTTTGCCCTCTTTCTTCTTATGAGATTATCAGGAATGGGACTCTAAAATCTACAATCAAATCTCATGCACCACTGCTAGATACCTTCACTTTTTCCTTGAGTTCGAACCTTACTATGAGTTGCTTGACTCTTGGTGCCATCTTTTATGTTAAAACCTGCAAATTAACAACCCAGAACACAAGAAAAATGTAGTAAAATTGTATAGAAAAATTTGCGCTCCAATACCAAGAAAAGTGATTTCTAGTGTAAAAACTCACTAGATCTATAGCTAAGCTGGGTAAAAATGGAAGAAAGTGGTTAAAAAAAGGTGAAATTTGCTTAAAATTTGAGTGAAATCAAGTGGAAAAATGGCGGGCTATCAACTAGGGAGAGAAAGAGTATGGGGAAGAAGAAAGACCCATTTAAATAGGATTTAAGGGGTTTTAAATT
Organism: Erythroxylum roraimae; assembly: GCA_027568915.1. Taxonomy (NCBI): domain Eukaryota; kingdom Viridiplantae; phylum Streptophyta; class Magnoliopsida; order Malpighiales; family Erythroxylaceae; genus Erythroxylum; species Erythroxylum roraimae. The sequence goes on from JAOSBL010000210.1 coordinate 17,361,971, forward strand.
CCACACTTACATAATCATGATCCTTGCACGATTATGCAAGACCAATGTAGAGTGTTCTTTATCACGATATTTCTAGAATGTTACATGATGATGCAAACTTGCGCGAACGTGAAACAGAGTGCTTGCTCCAATTTTACACAATTGTGCAAGTGCACGACCGTGATTCCTCTTAGGTATTTTCCCCGAAAAATTACCGCACGTCATGCCATAAACATCTATCAATCAAAATCACTTAAAAAGTATAAACATAATACAACAAACACACACAAAATTATTTTTAAAAATTTATCTAAAACATAACATATTAATTTTTAAGTTCATTAGCTTCACCATTTTAGAACAATTTTTCAACTAAAAGAAACTACTTCCCTTTCATGTGAATATGCTCCTCCTAAATATGGTTTGCATCGATGACCAATGACCTTGAATTTTTCCTTTTTATCATTCCGCATTCTAAAGCTCCACGTTTGAACACCTGAGTCACCTTAAAAGGACCACTCTATCATGACTTGAGCTTTCCTAAAAACAATTTCAATCTTGAGTTAAATAACAAAATCACATCTCTTATCTTGAATTCCTTCCTCTTAATATAAGAATCATGACTTCTTTAAAATTTTTCCTTATACAACTTGGCATTCTCATAAACATTAAATCTTAGTTCTTCTAATTCATTCAATTGTAGGAGTCTCTTCTTACCGGCTATCTTCCAATCAAAATTTAGTGTCATAATCACCTAATATGCCTTATGCTCTAACTCCATAGTTAGATGACAAGCTTTCCCCGTAAACAAGTTGAAAGGGTATTGTACTAATAGGTATCTTGAAAGTAGTTCGATATGCCCATAAAACATCATCAAGCTTTAATTCCTAATCTTTCCTGGATCCATTAACGGTCTTGTATAAGATTCTTTTAAACTCTCAATGAACAACATCCACCTGGCCACTTGTTTATGGGTGATAAGGGTTGGCTACTTGATGATAGACTTAATATCTCTTAAGAAGAGTCTGAAATGATTTATTGATTGACCTTATTTCGTCATAGTCAAAATTGTAATAACTGTAAGTGCACAGTGTAGCTGTAGTTAGTACTAACAAGTACAAGTTGATCCCATAAAGACTATGAATACTAGTAATCACTCTTCCCCTATTATCTAGACTAAGGATTAATTTTAGATTTTAATTAAAAGCAACTAAAATTGAGACTATTAAAATAAAATAGGAAACATTAATGAGAACAGATATACTGGAATTCAGCTAGAAAGCTATCGTTATTAGAAATTGGTATCTAGGTTTGAATCCCCTTAAACCCTTAATAGATTGATCTTTTATCACTCGATTGCTTATTGATTAATTAGACCATAGAGACTCCTATGGTATGTTAGTAGCTGACCTTGAGTCTACTAACAACTAATCTTAAAGTCTCTAACTAAATTACTCATGTTAAATCTTATAGGATTGTGTTACCAATTTATGAGTCCCTCTATTAGGTTTGACCCTAATTCGGAGGATTTACGTCATCCTATCTCTAGGGTTGCAAACAACTCCTTTTAATTGTAGTAGATCTATTTATCCTAAGATTTCTCAATCTCTATGTATGAAATCAGATTATCAATAAAATACGTAATCAGATCACAATAATCAATCAAACCAATTGTATTAATAAAGGAATCAAATCATATCATAGTATTAACATAAAGTTCGTCTAACCTAAATACTAACTGGACGTTTAGTTACACATAATTGAACACAAAATCAAACATACATTGAAAAAAATAGTAAACAATGGGTTCATAATTCTAAATCTCCCTGATTGTCTTTTATCAAGTATTCTTATAATGTAGAGGTATGAACTTGTATTTTGATGGATCGTTCGATGATTTCTTCTTGTTTCCTGCTTCTCTGGACCAAAAATAGTCCTTTCTGGATGTTTTCCACATCTAGGAATCACCTCACCATGTCTCCCCTGAAGTAAATCACACGTTAATACAGTACTTAATAATGATATAAAGATGCACAAGAAGGGGGGGTTGAATTGTAGTAAACTTTTCGAATAACCCCTTTGATTAATTCTTTTACTTAAAAACAGTAATCATGACTAAGAGAGAGAGGGAGTTGAGAGAGTTTGGCACAGTGTTTCGAGCTTGTTACAGTAAGATAGCTCTAAAAATTCGCACAATATTCTCTCTAGCTTTTGAATTCTTTCAGT
>JAOSBL010000210.1:17390988-17400997 GCA_027568915.1 Erythroxylum roraimae
ATGATGATGATGATGATGATGAGTTTAATAATATAATTAAGAATAAAATTGATAATTTAATAATAAGTAGAAAATTTATAACCATATTTAATAAGAATAAGAATAATAAAGTTAATAATAATAATAATAAGGACATTTTGATCTTTTTGTTACTTATTTCAAGTTTATATATTCAAACCAAACATTGGAATAAAAATTATTTCTGTATTCTATTCCATAAACTAAATAAAGTAATACTCATTCTGTTCTATTATTCATCTTTTCTATTCCTAAGAATAACCATTCTATTCCCTATCTATTCCATTCCTTGAAATAAAGATATGATTAGGAAGCATATCTATGTCTTTGAGAATTTGAGAAATTTTGGATTCTCATTGGTTCATAATAATCTCTTGTAGAAAAAATTATAAAAGTTTCCTTCCAGATTTTAAGAGATTCATGCTTTTTTGGCTTTCATTGAAAAGATGAGAAATTTTTATTCTCTATTAAGCTTTCATCTTCATCTAGCTTCATTAATTTGAGGATGTTAGGGGAGGATTTTATTCGTGTTAATTTCAATGCAAATTCTTACATACCCAATCTTCTTGAACTATGTTGTATTTTCAGATAGACAAAATGATTTATCTGCAAAACTTGTCAGATAAATGAGAAATTAGTATTTCAGAGGAATATTATAGAAATTAGTCTATATCGACACACCTCATTCTTGTTTAGGACAAATCCATGCTTGGTCGCCATTTTTGGGACATCAATAGCCTACCATATACTACATGCCAAGGGCTTGCTTCGAGTATTTTTTGTTGCAAAATTTAAAAATGAAAATATCATTTTTATTTATCAATTATAAGTTTTTTCAGGTCAAAGTTGGACCTGCAAGAAAAGAAGGCTTTTGTCTGTGAAAGATTCGACTGTAGCATTGTGAAAAGTTGGAGGAATGTACCTTAACTTTCCTGAATTGGTGGCATCCCCCATGAGGTTTTCTAGGGAAGAGAAGAGGGAGGCACCCACGTCACCTAGAAAGGGTCGGGGGAAGTAGCGGAGGGAGGCAGCGGTTGCTGATGTGAGGGGAGGGAAATGGGTAAGGATTAATTTTGGAGGATGAGCTCGTGAAATGAGGAGGTACATTTAGGTCTGGGTTATAGTAGTTTATTATTTTAACATCCTAAAAAGGAAAGTTATTGTTCTAAGTCTGGGTGGTTATAGTAGTTTATAATTTTAACATCCCTAAAAAGGAAAGTTACTGTTCTAGGTCTGGGTCCACGACCCCTAAAACTTCAAAGGAGTAGGTTTGATACGTTTTTACCCTCAGAGCTCACAATCTTATCCAAACCTTGGTGGTTATACTTTTGTTAACGTTGTTGTGTTGAGCCCGTGGCAATTCAAGTTACCGTAAGAGTTTGTTGGAAGAGGGATTGACGCGCGTAAAATAGAAAGAGCTGTAGAGGAGGACATAGTTTATAAAGATTTGGAAATTAATCCACATAAGTTTTGAAATTTTTTTTTACTTAAGTAGATACGTAAAGAGAATGAAGTCTCTTATGATTAGGTTGTGTTGCTAAATTTACTCGGTCTAATTAGGTATTACAAATTAAAATGCTTGCTGATATTTTATTTTTAACGTGCGCACGTGGTTATCCTTTTTAAGTGGATTCATTTCCGTCCAACCCCATAACGGAGCTGACGTCACCGGCGGTCAAATGCACGGCCATCTCTGCTCTTACCCATTTCCTCTGTCTCGCCAATACCACTCCTTTTCTCTTATCCTCCACCAACTCACCCGCCGCACTTCAGCTCCACTCTTATCTTCTCCTCTTAAATGGACCCCACCGCCTCTCGCGCCCATCCCAACCGCCATCACCAGTCCTCCGGCGCCTTCGCTGGCGGCCGTGAAGACTGCTGGAGCGAAGGAGCCACGGCAACTCTAATCGAAGCTTGGGGAGACCGTTACGTTAGTCTTAATAGAGGAAATCTCCGGCAAAAAGACTGGAAAGAAGTCGCCGACGCCGTCAACGCTGGTCAAAACGGCGGCAAGCCTCGGAAGACAGACATCCAGTGTAAGAACCGTATTGATACTCTGAAGAAGAAGTACAAGCTCGAGAAGGCCAAACCTCCTCCGTCAAAGTGGCCGTTTTATTATCGTCTTGATTCACTTATCGGCCCCAATACTAATGCCGCCAATTCCAAAAAACCGTCCACCACCGTCACCCTCTCCGTTAAGCCAAAAACAAACCCTAAACGAGAGATCTATTCGGGTGTTTCGAATTCCAGCGAGAGCTCTTTGGGTGACGACGAAGAAGAGGACGAGATCTCAGGGTTTGATGAGAGACTGGTTAAGAAGCAGCATCGGATGGAGGATGTGGATTTCTCGGATGGAGCTGCGTGTAGAGAATTAGCGAGAGCGATATTGAAGTTTGGGGAGATATATGAGAGAATTGAGAGCTCGAAACAGCAGCAAATGATGGAGTTGGAAAAGCAGCGAATGGAAGTCACTAAGGAGCTGGAGTTGGAGAGAATGAACATGTTCATGGATGCTCAGATGGAACTTCGGAGAAAGTCCCTGAAGCGAGCAAAGTTCGGTTCTGGTTCAGGTGAATAATCGAGCAAAACACGTAGATTAGATCAGTCTCATTTTTATTGAATTGGATTGTGGATTTGCGAAGTATTGAATTTCTAATCTGCTCATTAACCGAAAAAAGGAAGGATAATGGTGGAGATATTGATTTAGTTGTTGATAAAGAAGTTTCGGTAGGTAATTGACTTGAAATCTTCCTGTCAGCCTCAGCAAAGACGCTGGTTCTGATTGTTTCTTTAGTTAACACGGTCTCGTTGCATAGGTACTGTCATCAGAATGCTCACAATTGAGTGATTTGACACATGCCGTTCTTTTTTTCTGGGTTTTGCTCTGTCCATCTCTCTTTCCTTTTTTGGTCTTTGAACTTGTCTAAGAGTAGTGCCTACTTCGAAACCTACAATTGCCAGCCATCTGCTGAGGAAGCATGGGACTTGCATCTCTAGATGGGTTACCTTTTCAAAGCAGGAACTTGGGATGCTTTATGTCATTCAATTGAAAATAAAAATAGTTGCTCAAACTCGGTTGTATCATGTATACTTTATAAAGTCCATATTAGAATTGGCACTTTTGCAGGCATTGAAATATCTCAGAATACCAGTAGAAATCTAACGTAAAATGAGGTGGGTTTTGGGTTGCTTCTGTGTATAACCTCCAACTGCCTATCCTGTTAGGATGTTAGTTTCTTGAAATACGTAATGCTTTAAGTAAAGGGATATTTTGGTATTGTTCATTTGTGCAATCTTAGTGTAGACGAGTCACCTCTATCATTTATGGGCATCATCATGATAGAGGGGAAGGAGTTCTTGATGGGCAAATCATGGTCCTGTGGGTGCTATTTTTGCTCCATGAAGGGATCTGATATTTTAAAGTTTCCTGTCCTTTATATTAGCAGACTATTGTGTTGTGTTAGATTTGGAAGAAAATTGCAGCCTAAGATTGGTTATGAGATGCTTATCGTCCACTAAGCTAGAAGATTCAGGTGTCGGCATTGTTCAGATAGAGCATATATATGTATTTGATATGATAAAAGTATTATGGTTCTTCATTGGATATAACATAGAGGATAAGTGGATGTCGGGGCATTCATTGACACTTAACTGTTGTATCCCAGAATGACTCGTTTTTGCACATGCATTTGTATGAACAGATTGAAATCCTTCTGGTGTCTCTTAAGATTGCATCTCTTGGGGTCTGATACAAATTTGGATTTGAACAGGGAAGAACTGATAATTGAGATCTCTTAAGCACTTGTCATTGAAAAAAGTAGGCCAATAACAATCCATGAAAGCACTCTTGTGGATCTGTACATCCACCAATGGAAGCTGTCATTCCTATCGCCAGGAGCCCCCATGTTGGGCACAAAGTAAATGCCAATTGCGAAGATGATGTACCTGCAGAACAACATTGTTTTTTTGTAGATAAAATGTGCTAAAGATTGTCTCTATTTCCTGATCTACTAGATTGTAACCTACATTAGTAGTCCCCTTTAGTGATGAAAATGTGATGCGGATTTATCTTAATAAAATTACTGTGTAATTTCTTTGCGTTATGATTGGTGTTCGAAGGAGAACAAAGGGTTTTGACGATGTCTGACGGTAACATAGTCGAAATCTAATTCTTGACATATCTCAATGCAACTAAACGAATAGTACTGCAGCAGCAAGCTTAGAAAATACTTTTTGATCTAGAACTAAAGTAAATATGTGTTAGGTCTATGATTTATGGTGCTTTTAAAGCGGGACTGTACCTGGAACCGACTTATTATGAGTAAGAAACGTAAGGTGGTGAAACTGGGGTTTGGCCAAGCCAAGTCTTTGGATTCCATATGCACAAAATAAAGTAAATGCCTTGTGGGGCTGATGACATCATTGCCCAAATTCGGTGCTTCAGGATACTCGAGGGCTTATGTGAATTCAGGTGCGTCACCATTTTCTTAGCTTTTCGCTGATATCAATTCGACTTGCCATAACTTCTAAACCCGTTGGTAGGTAAGCAAAAGTTATCCATGAGTTAACTGAGACTACTAGCTCTTGATTGAATGACGTTTCCAAATTCTGACTAATTTGCAATTGGTTTTTTTGTACCATCCATGTATAACTTCAAACAACTGAGCTTATGAAGGAAAAAGCTTTTAGTTAACTAGTTATTCAGAGGGCTGAGTATGGCATTCTTGATTCTTGATCAGAACATGAACAGTAGGCTAAGTACTTGTGAGCAACATCACAGAGAAAGAACAAGAGAGAGATCAGAGTATATACGGGAAATGAGTAAATTCATTGATAGCTCCGTCTTGGGCGAGCTCCGATGGATTCTGTTGAAAACTGTCAATAAATCCAGCACAAACAGGAAGTTCGCAGAAGGGTTCGATGGCACCACGATCGCCGAAGATGGTAGACGAAGAATTAGCAGCATAGCGGGCTAGGCGAGCTCTGGCAAGAGCGAGATCAACCTGGATCTCGATCATTTTTCTCTGCAGCAAAGCTATAGCACCAATGCAACCATAAACAGGGTCTCTGAGCCTTGCCTCAGCCTCATAAGCCAGCGAATTCACCGTGTCTTCACGTTGCTGTTCAGGCACTTCTATCAGGATCTTGCTTACATTGCTTGCACCAAACACCTTGTGGACTTTGGCGAACTTCTTAGGCTCATCGGAACGAAAATATGGAGCAAATATGCAGTTAGGACTGCATCTTCTCTTCAAGAACTTGCAAGCTGCACACGAAGAGCTTGAACGAGGCTCATGACTCCTCATGATTTTTTTGTGTATGGCGACCACCTCACTAGCGTTGATGTGCTGCTACTCTCCTTCCTTACTCCGAGGTATATAAATAGGCCCATGAAAATGTTGCTTACGCCTACCAAACTCAGTTGGTTACAGCTAATTACGCCAAGGTCGCAGGTTCGACACCTGAATGGGCCAATTTTGATTTTTGTGTCTGACCAGACGAGATCACCAGCCTTGTGTAGGCAAGTTGAAGTTGTCCAAGTTTCAGAAAAGACCGGAGTCCGAGGTATGTGATATATTTACCTATGTTCTACCAAATTAAGCTATGCAAATAAGGAAGTACATGGAAGATGAAAAAGAAGCTACTAGCAGGGGAAATTAATAAATAATTGAACAGGCCAAGGGGGGGTGGGGGCAACATTACATGTATTGGTGACTTGAGATGAGACATATGGTTGATGGAGGTAGATGGGATATTTCATTGCACTTTGGGAGTTGAAGAAAAGAAACTTCACACTAAAAAAAGTAAACATCTCTAAAGAGGCTTGGCCCTATCCACAAAGAAGCAAAACCTCGATCGTGAAATGACCGCTTGGGAATCTCTTCATCGCATTACCCAGTCCCAGTGCTGCCTGTGGGGCTAAAAATATCATTTCTTTCTACTTCCATTGTAATTTGCTTTTTTAATTTAAAAAAATTCGGCAAATCTTTGATTCAAATTATCTTCAAGTTTAAATGTTTATTTACGTGCACATATGTCATCTCCTTATTCTTTCTCCAACCATAGTAACTTTGGTTGTCAAAACATTAGTTGTTGTAGCTCAAAGCATACGAGTTTCATTGTTCGGTTTCTAAAGAAGTTACTCGTAATAGAGTTATTTGTGTCACAAAGATTATCCTGTTATAGGAATTTTATCATATTAGGTGTTAAAGGTCTCATTCTGTGAATTGTTGGATTACAGGTGCATAGAACATTAGTGGCACCGTTCATGTAAAGGTTGAAACGGAGAAATTAATTTAACTTTTTTAGTGTAGACACACACTGCAAATGAATGGGTTTAGAATAAAAGCTAGAGTAAAATGTCCGAGTCCGATTCATTTTTCATTTTCAAACACAAAATCATTTAAAAGTGTAATAAATAATATAATGTAAAAGAACTTAACTAAAATTAAAATTGAAATTTTATTTTATAATGGTATGTCTGGACTCTCGATGTTTATCTATCAATCAAGTCAGAAGAAAACGTCTTATCAAACGTTTTGTGGTAGACGAGGCCAGAGTAGGGAAAAGTGCAGATAATGCTTCCTGAAGAGGTCCACTGGATTTAAATGGCTGTCCTTTTCCTACTTCCTATACCCTTTTTGATTTGAGAAATTATTCAACTAAATGCCTAATATTTACTCAATACAATTACAATCACAAGCATTGGTGGATAGAGAGTGGCCCAGACAGTAATGAGATTATTGATCCAGGCTTCTTCTTTTTTTTTTCCACTTTTCTTTCGTTTTCCTAGTGAGAACTGAGAACATAATACAATGTAACTTCACACTTTGTACTTCAAAAAAAAAAAACTTCACACTTTCAAAGTGCTGGGCTTCTAGGTTTTGTAGTGCCATTCAGACGTATGAATTTAGTACTGTCCGGATTCAAAAACGGTACAAATTTGTAATTTTTTGAAACCTGACAGACAATAACAAAATATTGTTTTATTAAAAATAATATTCGTCTTGTACTTTTAAAAAAAATTAATAATTTAACCTGAATTATCTTGAGCCAATCACCTCGGTCAATTGAATCTTAAGTCAAACGTGGGCTTGAGGCAACAAATCAAGCCTAATCCGACTTGACCCATTGGGACCATTTTTTTTGGTCGTGTTTGCTACTTTGTGCTATCGCTGCTTCATCAACCTCGAGACGGTTCACAAAGTAGCCAATATAGTGCTGTAGGTGACTTGTCAAATTTGTGGCTTGAATACTTGATACAGTAAATTGTCGTGGGCCGGGTGACTTGTTAAACTTATAATTTTTTTATCAACTACTTTTTTTTAAAAGGTTTTTATCAACTACATGCTTATAACTGAAATTAATTAATTATGTCTAAGCATAAAGTGAGTTAATATATTGTTATTTATTAACTATATCCTTCTTTAACATGTAAGATTATTTGATTATACAATTTAGAGATAAATCAATATTTAATATTTAATTTTGTGAATTTTGACTATTTTCTTAATAATTATATATAAACTATATAAATTAGTGTGATTTTTAAAATTTAGTTATATCTAAACTTTCATTACCGATGTATTTAACTAGTTTCCTAAATCAATTAATATTAAACTAAATTAAAATGAATTATTTGTAATATAAAATTTAAAGTTTAAGGATTATCTTATATATGTGTATGTGTTTATTCTTTATGATTTATAGAAGAAAACTAGAAAGAATGATAATAATGAAAATTAAAATTGTAATATTAATTAAAAAATTACAAAGATGTGATTTATGGTTGAATAATGTAATCATACACAATCAGTTATAATTGTAAATTTATGGCTGAATTATGAATTAAAGAAAATAGGTTATAGTTGTAACTTTATGGTTGAATTATATAATCACACTAAATAGGTTATAATTGTTTCTTTATGTTTAAATTAAACGATCATACAAAATGAGTTGTAATTGTGATTATATGGTTGAATTGTTTAACCACGTAATGGATTATAGTTGTAAGTTTATGTTTGAATTATGTTATTACACAAAATGAGTTATGATTGTGAAAGTGTAGCAATTAATATATATTTTTATTTTTAGGTTAAGAAATGTCAAAATTAATGTATATACCTCTATGATGTTTGGATTAAAACATGAAAATTTCTTAGACAGAATGTGCTTAAGCTCCTAATTTTCTTATTTATATAATTTAATGGAGTTCACATGTATTTTTATATCATATGATTTTTGGTAAGTTATTATTTCTATATTTCTTCTTATTATTTCACACAACTTATTCCATATTTTTCATGTCACTAGTGGTTGGTAATAATCATAAAATTTGCCACCTTTTGTTCTGCCTCCGATAACGTCCTTTTATAATAAAAATTATCGTTTATGGGATATACACGATTGTGTAAAACATCAGAATTTGTGATTTTACATAAGCGCAAAGACTTACATAAGCAACATAAACAGGCAGAAACCATATTTTTAAATCTCCACACGTTTACAAAGACCTATATGATCACTGTATATGACTGTGTATCTCCAAGTTTCTTCAAATCTTTGTTTTATTCTATGATTTCATCCAAATTTTTCTCTTTTTAGTTTATGAAGGCAATTATAACCTATAAATACACTTAAAACGTAATAAATATCAAAAATACTATAAAATATTAAATAATAAGCGAAACATATTAAATATGGGTATATAAATATAGTCAAATACTCATTTATCAAAGTCGTGCTGTAAATCTCGTATGACCTGATGTAATTGAGAATCATTATCCACTTCCTGATGTAACTCATAGCTGTCCATCCATTTTGGGCATAAAAGCAGTACGCTGGCTTCCCCTTGCTCCATCACCCTAGGCAAAGTGTTTGTTGCTTGATTCATTTTAACAGGTTTGTAATATATGTCAAAGTTATATTCCATCAATTTTCCATCCAATTATGTTGATTTAAAGTAGTGATATGTTGCTGGAGTAGATATTTTAGGCCTTTTTGAACTGTGATGACCTGAAAGATTGTAATGTTAATGCTATAGCCATGATCTCTTTTTCATAAGTGGACTTAGCCAAATTCTTCTTTGATAGATCCCTGTTAAAGTAGACAATCAGTTTATGTTCTTGCATTAATACTGCTCCTACTCCTCCTGCATACGAATTTGGTAATATCCTGAATTGAAGTTCAATTTGAAAAAATATTATGCCCCATGCATTTTATTCAGTAGTTCATCCAATATAAGAATTGAGAATTTATCTGGAATTGGGATTTTGTTGAGAGCACAATAGTTAATGCACATCCTTTGACTGTTATCCTTTTTCTTCACCAATATTACTAGGCTTGATTATAGACTCTAACTGGTGCATATAAATCCTAGGATCAGCAACTCTTACACTAATCTTTCAATCTCGGCCTTATGTTCTCGAGTATAGCAATAAGGCCTGACAAATATGGGACCTTGTCATGGATTAAGGTTAATGACATGTTCGATTGAACGCTTGGGAGGTAAACCCCTGCATTTTTAAAAAATTGTAATCCTTGTAAAAGATTAGTGAAATAGTTAAATCGTCAACAAGTTCGCAGACTGTCCAAAATTAAATTCCAGCACAATTAAATCAACAACCTTAAAAGCAGAATACCAAAGACACCGACGTTTCGTAACGCAGTTCGGCACACTTTGCCTACGTCTACGGGCCCCTCACCCAGATTAAATTCTTTCACTGTAGTTCACAAAAATTACAACAGATTGATCTACCCCGAAAGACCCAATCTATGTAATCAACCCACAACCTAACTACCTGTGAAAGATTTTCACGCTCGATAACACGACCGACTCGTGTTAACCTCGTCAGAGGATTTGTAACACCCAAATACCCCATGGGAGGATACATGGATGCCACCCAAGACAGGATAAACAAAACCAAACATCACACTGATATTTATTTTATTTAGTAACTCAAACCCACACACATATATTACATATCGTAAA
>JAOSBL010000210.1:17457571-17469926 GCA_027568915.1 Erythroxylum roraimae
AATCACTAATATTTTCAATGTAAAAACATTCATAATTCTCAAAAATTCACAAATCAATCCAATTATACCCGAAATTACTCATGAATGCATGTACAATTATTTTCAAGTGCAGATAAATTCACTATTCATCTATATGTGTATGACCTATTATGCATAAACATGGAAATGCATTTCTAACTCTCATTAATTACTCACATTTACCATTTTAACCTTCCCACAAGTAATGGGATGTTACACATATCCCCAGGGTACCTTCTGCGATTTCTCTAAAATATTTTAAACTCATTTCATATTGCAATAAAGGATGCAAAATTATTTCAAAACTTTTAGTAGGTATGCTCAAAGACATTCTAGCCTATCTCACTTATTTCTCTCAAGGACCCTTTATAAAAAGAACATTTATTATAAATAACATCTTGCTAGCATAAGAATTCTTCAAGAACAATATTATAAAGTACTCACATAAGAATTATGCCATCAAGGTGGATTTTCATTAAGCTTATGATTCTATTAATTGAAGCTTAGCTTTAAACACCCTAAAAGTTTTTACTTCCTAGATATATTTATAGCTTAGATTGAATAATGCATAACTACTACTTCTTATTACATCTCAGTGAATGAACAACCTATAAGGTAATCAAAGGTGTTAGAGGTTTGAGATAAAGAGATCCTCTATCTTGCAACTATGGAAGTGTTTACTATACTGGTTGGCATAGTTATCTCTTAAGAGCATAAGTTTAAATTTCACTCTAAATGTAAATCTTTAAGAATATGCACTTTAAGCTTTGTTGTTGTTCTCAATTATTCAAAATGCTAATTCCATTAGTGCACTCATGTCAACTTTGAAAACAATTAGATTAATATTAACACTATTTGTGAACAAAAGTAAAAGTCATCTATACATTGCATCTGGTGCTTAATATAAAACTTCATGGCTTTCTAGCTTGATAGGCTTGAGATCAATGAAGCCTCCTTTAACATATCTAGGCATTCCAATTTCTACTAAAAGACCTACACAAGTGGAGTTCACTTTATTGATTGAGAAGATATATAATAGATTATCAAGATGATGCAACAAAAACCTTATAATGGCTGGTAGGCTTCAGTTAATTAATTCAATAATCAATAGCCTCCACACTTATTAATCATCACATGTCATGCTTAAGGAAGAAGGGGGTTTGGGTATGTATCAATCAGATTGACTAATAAAATGCTACTGAGAGGATATGGAGAATAGTGTTTAATAATCAGGCTTTATGGGTGAAATAGATTAATGTTCAATATTTTAAGGGAGACAATTTTTTTTTGATGGAGACCAATTATATTTCTTCATAGACCATGGATTAATATTCTCAAACAAAGGGAAGCTATCTTGACCTTATTTTCAATCCCATATTGGCAATGGACTTCCTATTTCCTTTTGGCATGATAATTGGATCTCTTATGATCCTTTGATTGGACCCAATGTTCTATAAACACTCAAAGGGATTATAAGAGAGTTGGCAATTGTTAATGATGCCCTTAGCCTAGCTTTTGGTCATCTATGACTTTTGCCTAATTCCCACTTTACAAATCAAGTTCCTAAAAAGTCCATAAATCTTACCAGGAAGGATACCATCACTTGGAGTAGTCATTTCTTAGGAGGATTCACAAATAGTTATTACAAGGATCTCTTAAGGGACCAAGGACAAAAGTGGAATGAAATAATCTAGTTTGATTCAAACAAGCTTGGTTAAGAGCTTCCTTCATTTTCTGATTAACACTAAAAGATAAATTAAGCTCCTTGAATAGAGTAACAAAGTTCCTGAATGCATATGATGATTGTGTCTTTTGCCATCAAAAAAAGAATCAATAAGAGCATCTATTCTTTGAATGATCTTTCTCTTCAATCATTTGGGACAAGATACAATAATTATGCAATATTGTTTCTCCATCTTCAAAATAGCAAGAAATGTTTTTAAAAGCTAGTCTTAGACAAATTTCAAGTAAAGTAAATTGCAATGTGTATAATATTTCTCTTACCAACAATATATGTGCTCTGGACAGGAATAGCAAAATATTCTAATAGAAACATCTACAGATGGATGCACTTCAAAGAGAGTTAATTAACTCAATTAGGGATCAGCTTGTTATTGATCGAGCTAGTCTCCAAGTAAGCAAGCATATAGCATTGAAATGGAGTTTATAAGTCTGGAAGCATATCTACACAATGAGTTAATGTAGAACTCCAGTGGAGTCTCAAGTTACAGCTTGATGATTCATATTATCCCAAACAAGCTTACAAAACTCAAGTTACAAGACTTTATTGACATAGTTGTTCATTCTCAAATTTCAATAGCAAAACTTAATAGCAGCCTCTTAGAGAACTTTTTAGTTTCTATAAAAACTTGACTTAGGATGTACTTAACTCTCTTATTTAATTTCTCTTCAATATATTCTTTTAACTTCTAAAAAAATATTTCTCAAAATTTAATTAGTTAAGCGATTATATTTGCACTAAATATCTTCAAAAATTATGTAAATAAATAAAAAATTGATTACATATTTATCTAAGTTGATAAGATACTTTAATATAAAACTAGATAGACAATTACTATCAATTAATCCTTAGAACAATTTAATTCCATGAACACCATTGGAGGATCAGGTTTTGAAACTATAACCCCCAGCAAATCCACTTTCTGGGTAAATTCAATTGAAAACCGATTTGTCTTATGGAAGAAATTTGGAGAAAAGTTCACTTGTTTTAATACTTTTGTCCAATCAAATTAATATCGAAGGTTATAAGAATGGCATGCTGTCGTATCCATTGCTATAGCATTATATATATAAAAAGTATTTTTATTTGTTCCTAAGCTCCAAACTGCCAAAACAAGCATGCTCAGAACCCAATGTGCACATTTTTGTAATCCTACAGGTATTCTTCTATTCCTTGGTATCAGCGTGTTGAAGCCCGGCTATTAGCTTATATCAAGTATACAAACAGCTGAAGTCAAAAATGGTGTCTATTACCTTGTCTACTGCAACATGAAATGATCATCCTGGATAAGTAAGGACCTCAAGATCTCGCTCAGAATTCTCTCATTCACAAAGTCAGATCTAGGGTACTTGCAATCCTTGCACGCTTTCTATTCCCGTCTTCTTCGTTGAATCTTTTAAGCTTTGAAGATGAACTTGACGACAAAGACAGAGACAATCTAATATCAACATCATCACGTCTCTCATGTTCCACATCTTTGGCTCCCACTTTTATCCCTAAGTTTAAGTCTAGGTCGCATTCCGGATCCGAGTTCCTCCTTTTCAGAACTTGCTTTTCTTGCGCTGTCCTCCAATTTTTGTAGCTGGAGCTAGCGTCATCCAGACAATCTAGGAGTTGTTCTATTCCTCTCGCTTGAAACTTGGTTTTGAAGTTATCATCCACTGAGCTTGGTCTACAAAACCACTTGAGCTCTTCAAGATATTGATGAGTTCTATATGTAGTTTGTCCACTGAAAGGATCTTTAATGATTGAATTATAATCGGTATGGTTCTTGCAACCCTCAAATCTCTCAGAGACAGAGCCGTAAATCCCACGTTTGGTAGTTCCTCCCATGTAGGAGCTATAAATCTGGTTCTCATGACCTCTCCAAGAAGCATCTCCGTATCTTCCACAAAGCAAAAAAACAGCTGTTATGGCGCCAATTAGAGCTCTACTTATTGCTTCAAAGGGGAAAGCAAACACGAATGCAAACCTGCAACATGAAGATGGTCTTTGACTGAAACTGCGTATCATGGGAAGTTCGCTAAGGTTATAGATGCAGTGATATCGGCCTTCAAAGAGAAGTCCTTGCCCTGCCAACAATCAATCTTCTTATTTTAAGAGAGAGGATTACAAACCTAACGATTTGGATTACTAGGGTCCTCAACAATACCTTCATTAGGATCATCAGTCTTCTTGCTTCTATACATCTGACCAGATAGATAGATATACAATAAGAAAATTTTATAATTTCCATAGGCATTATTGATCTGAAAAGCAAGTAGACTGAAATTCCCTTTTATCAAGATACCTGAAGATGGCTTTTCACATGAGCGATGCTAAGTCCTTTGATGTTCATCAATTGGAGAACAAACTTGGGGGTTGCTCCTGCAATGAAATTGCAACAACGTTAGCGAATTCCCCAGCAAAACTCCATTATCAGGCTACTTGTGTTAACACACAATACATGAACAAATTCTGAAAAATGAATATCTATAGATCAAGACCACTCGAGTGTAGTTGAGTACTAACGGTCTTGTCCTCCTAGTCTTTCAACTGCATGAACGAAGCATAGATGGAGTTCAGGAGTCCAGCGAAGCCTAGGCAACGTTGAGCGATTGTATTGGCGTGCAGATCCAGAGGTTGCCTTCTTTTCAGTCTCTTCAACCAAGCCGTTGCTAGTGCTTTCTCCATATTTTGGCTCGGAATTACTTGTTTCCCGATCCTCATCTTCCTTGTTGGAATAGCTTGACTTGGAACCTTCAGAACTGTCAGCTCCCTTCATCTTCAACTTAGGTGTATTCCTATTCAGCTCTATATGTGAATGATCAAGAAACTATAGTCAGGAATTTAAAAAGCCATCTAAGCGTCTTAGAAATGACTTTTGATGTCTCCCGTTCATCATTCTTACCTAAGACAAAAGAGAAAAATAACGAGAACTTGTGTCCCCCCAAGAATAAGCAGTAATATATGCACATCCCTTGGAATTGAAAACCCTAGCCCTTAACATGCGTTGAGAAATGCTCTACCATCTCTCACTTTCTTCTGAAGACTTTTTATATATTTTGCATGTATGATGTGATCCATGATGTATGATGGATATTTACTGGAGTTGTTATTAAATTAAAAGCATTCGCACATTCAGATGGAATAGCTAGCTGGTTGAACTTTTATGCTGAATCTAATAAATTCGGCAAAGAAGAGACGTCATTTGTCATTTTTTATATTGATTCAATTCAAATTTATTTTAGATGATAAAAGAATAGCGTATTAAAAATATCTTTTTCTTATGACAAACTTCTTTCCCGTCCAAAATTTCATGGATGAGTCAGAGCCATACACTCTGGCGAAATGTTCAGTCCAATCAATAGACTTGAATACTGTTACCCTTTCTGTAGTGTATGAGAATTGTTAGTTTTTTGCAGCAGTTGTTTTTGTTGGTTATATGCATTACGCAATGTGATAAGCAAATAAGATATCAAAACAAAAATCTGATTATTGTAATTCCTGAACAAAGTGTGATAGGAATAAAATAACCAAATAAACAAGAGAAAGAAAAGAGAGTTCAGATCTCCTGTCTAATATTATGGTGTCTTATTGTGTCCAATAAATCTCAGTCATTTATTTATGTGGGACTCGCATGGGGCCCGCGTGGGTCCCGCAAAATAAATTGCTGAGATTCCATTAGACAGAATAAGACAGAGTAAAATTGGACAGAAGATCTGGGGTGAAGAAAAGAGGGGTATAGGTATAGCTTATCAAGGAGGGTTTGCTGGCCTGTCACTCATTCATTCTCACACATAAACGAGAATCACGGATTTTAACAGGTGGTCCTTGTCTTCTCATTTCAATATCTCTGTACATAATGGCCCTTGCTTACCCCACCAAAGCTAGGCCATGGCATAGCCATGTATAACTGGATACCCGAGAGTATCGGTGGAATTTTGATCTTTTTGTGCCATCTCTCCTCGTCACCATTGACCGTTCAAGAAAAGTTAAACATTGGCTCTTGTCCTGCCTACGACTTAGTTTTCTAAGAGATACCACAGTTGAACGTCCAATGCAATCTTTATTGTTTCCATTGAACGAGATTACATAGTAAAATAATGTAGCTCCCTTCTTACTGTTACAAGCATCAAGTAGAAAGATTCAAAAGGAACATCGTTTGGAGTTGTATTTTTCGTTTTTCTTTCCCTTATGGTAAAAAAAAAAAAGAAAAGGAACATCGTTTTACCAACTCTTTTAAGACTCAACAAATGGAATAGGCATATGAACTTTGATATAAATCCAACATGTGGGTACATTGTATATTATGAGCTATCATAAAGTTAAGCCCGGTTAAAGTAATCTATTAAGGTTAAAAGTTTTGGGCTATTTGACATCTAATAAAGTATAGATTTTAATGTGTAAAGACCTAATAGTCTAATTTCTATTTTATAATCGACTAAAATAGAAATAAGACCAGTCATATAAGAAATTAGGATTATGGTCTCCAAGTCACATAAATAATTGTCTTTTTTGATATCCCATCAGTCAGAGAAGAGACGATTCTTGGGAGAAAACAGACGTACATATTTGACATGATTATTTTGTGATTTATGACAATTTTCACTGGAAAAAATCAGATTCTATCATGATCGTGTATTGTAACTGCATTTATACAATTCTTTTACTTTTACGTATAACGACTTACTAAACCTTAATTTTGTTTTCTTTAGGTAAAAAAGTAACCTTACACCACGAGTTACAAAGTCGCCCAAGAAATGTTCCATTTGAAAAGTTCATAGCTAGTGGCTACTTACTTTCGTCAATTAATTGACCTTCTATGTTACTCCAAATGCTAAGAATGTCTTTCCTGACCACGACAATTTTCATTTATGATTAATGTTAGAGTATCTCATATTGACTAAACATGAAAATGTTAAAGAGTTTATAAGTGGTAAGGGTTAACTATTATCAAAATAACTAGAAAATGTTAAACCCTTTAGCTAAAATAGAAATAGTTGACCCTTATCACTAATAAACCCTTTAACATTTTTATGTTTAATCAATATGGGATACTCTAACTAGTCATTTTGGCAATAGTTGACTCTTACCACTTATAAACCCTTTATTATTTTCATGTTTAGTCAATATGGGATACTCTAAGAGTTAATGACTTCGACTTATTTAAAAATTATTACAAAAACATCTTGTAATAGTTAAAATATTATTTCTTAAATTGATGTTAAATTTTTTTATAATTAATACTGATTGTTGTGCACTAAGTAGTCCAATTACAAGACAATTTGTATTAAAATAACTTGAAAATACTTATTTTTTAACATTTATAATATTATAGAATCTTTTAATAAGAATTTTGAAATCCTAAAATACATTCTAGAAAAGTAAATCACAAGGAATATTCAATTCTCCTACCTTTTCATATATGTTTACCGAGAAGTAAAAAAAAAAAGAAAGAAGAAGAAGTTTATATATGTAAACGTAAGAAATGTTAAACCCTTTATGATTCATAAAAAATGAAATTTAATAAAGTGCCATGTATTGAAACTATATGTATACTTGGTCGACAAATTTTCACTTTTGTTTACACAACTCGGGTACCCTGTTAAATATGTTTTGCAATTTTCACTTTTAGACGAATCCTCTCTTTTGAGAATTTTCTAGCTCTAAATAAAAGAAGCGAGCTGCCAAATTCTAAAACTCGAGAAAATATCAAATATCGATTTTTTTTAGAGATTGTTTGACTTCACTTTTATTTTTCTATTGCAGTTTTAAATTTTTATTTTTAGTTTTAAATTTTCTTTCAAATAAAAAAAACTTGTTTGGTTATTAATGTCAATATATTTATATTTTTATTATTAATGATAGTTATATATTAGATAAAAATTAAAGATAAAATATTTTAATTAATTGAATTTATTTTAATCTCTTATATAATATGTATTAATATTTTATTACTAAAATTTATTTTATTTTATTAAAAAATAATTTAATATTTAATATTTTTATAGTTAATGCTTATTTGAAATATATTTTAATTATCAAAGAAAATTTATTTGAAATTATATATTGTGAAGATATTTTAAATTTAATTATAGTTATTAATAATTACTAAATTAATTTTATCTAATTTAATTATTAAATTAAATAAAATTATTTATGATTTTTGTTAATTATTAATATAATAAAAATTAGATAATATATATTTAGTTGATAGAAATAATATTATAAAAACATAAACAAAAAATAAAAACTACTTTTTGGTTTTTCATAAATTTTAAAAATAAGAAGCTAAAAAACATAAATAAAAAACTCAAATAAAAATGTTTCTATTAAATTTAAAATTTAAAATTAAAATAAAAGAACAAAAGGTTAAATTATTAACTAATTGTTGGTTAACTTTTGTTCGTACTTGTTCAAAACATAAATGAAATCGAATTTTAAAGTAATGCCCAATTTGACCAAAGATCCGTAGTGAATTTAAAACATCCACGATGTTCTGTTCTGCAATTCAGAGACAATCACTTTAGAGCAATATTGGTGGGGCTGGTTTTCCTCTGAAAGCTATTAAACAAAAGGTCCAAGTCTGAGAGAACCGGCATCGCATCGATCCCCCAAGCTGCAGAGTCAACTTTTAACAAGACCTCTGTTGTATTTCTTTCCTTCATCCACTTTTATAATGTGGATTGAATTAGAATACTTAAACCAATTAATGCGGATCTACCATCATCCGAGAATGAGGATGTATGTCATTTTCCGTCATCGTATGTTAACCACAAATATATACATGCAGCACCAATCATCATGTATATATAAAAGATCATGTCATTGCAATATATATATATATATATATATATATCCAAATAAGCTCCATCTTCACACCAACTGCTCCTTGATTTATAGAAAGCTTTATAATTTTATTTTAACTAGTATGTGTAACATCTAATTGCTTACATATCAGTTTCCATGATCATAAAATATATACCCTCTTCACCATGTGATTCGTAAAAGTCATCAGATGAAATGGTCCATTGAGACCCGGAAGCAATCAAGATCAAGAGGTCGATTTAGAGCAAGAAGGGCAGTGCATGATTAGGAAGAAGGAAGAATTCCAAATGTCTATTTATTGATGAATAGCCTTCGAACGTATGCATGATCGTATAATAATAATAATAATAATAGATCAATGTATGGTATTCCCATGTCAAAGGTACTCTTGTCTCACTTTCGAAAAGACATGTTGACTCCCTCGCGACAGTGATGTGTGACCTGTCATCATTTCTATCCACTTATTATATTATTAATTATATATATTATTGAAACCCACTTGTCAGAAGAATAGTTGCTAAGCATTCCACGACCATGTTCAACAAAACCCAATAATCAAATTAAGTAATAGTTCTAACTTCTAAATGAGAAGACCCGGGTTCTATTAATGTGATCAACTTGGTCAACCAAAAAGTAATTGGTCACACACTGACGCCCGTAATTTACTCCTTTATAATCTGAAATAAGCATTGACTGAAGTTGTTCCTCTCTCTTAAGAATTAAATACACAATTAAACAGATTTAGCAGCTGTTCTTCGTCTGACTGAAGTTGTTCATCGTCTGACTGCAAAGGAATTGCTTGTTTCTTTCTCTTCATTGCCTAATGTTCATATCTAATGATTCAGAAAATGTTGAGACCGACATGTAAGACATTTTTGTCCTTAGGGACAATTTTGTCCATGTCTCATAAAGTTGGACTAACATTAATTGCGATTTTGGTTTTTAAATTAATTATCGGTTAAGTTACGTTATTTGATCCAGTAAAGATAATAAAGTGGCCCAGTAAATGATCTAAAAATTCGGGTGGAAAATAAGTTCCGATTAGTATGGACTGGGTCCATATCGGCCTTGTGATAGGGAAGTTCGATATAGAAGCTATATAAAGGTTAAGGTTTTCTGCAGTTACTCAAGAAATCATTCACGAGCATAAGGATTCCTGACCTATTAGGAAAGTTCGTGATTTGAGGAAACTGTAGAAAGGTCTAACCCGTGAGTCGGTGATCACTTACCACTAAAGGTCCCGGGAGATTCGGAGACCTTTAGAGCTCAGAATCGGCATCGGAATTAAAGATGGAACCGAAATTCAGGTATTCCGTATTACCTTCATTTTAATTCTTTCATGTAGATCTGAGATACGTAATAAGGCTCCCACTACGTATTAACATGTGGTATCAGAGCGGTTACGTGATCGGATTGCCGGAAAATAAGATTTTTCAGTTTTTTATCTCATTTGGTTTTTCTTGGTTTTTGATTCATTTTTTAGTTTTTTTACATATATAATTACGTAAAAGTGATATACATAAGGTTAGCTACGAAAAACGGGTTAAAAACGAGCCGAACGGAGCAAAAAATGGGCTCCAGGGACGCCAGAAATCACTTCCGGCATCGGACATGTGCCCGACGTCGCTATAGTACACGAGGGGCGTGCACACGCCAATCATAGTGCGACACGTGGCACCAACGGGCGAGATACACATGGCGCGCGTGTGCGACACGTGCCAATTCGAATGGTCCATGCGGCGGACACGTGGCATGGCAGCCCGTGCACCGACCAGCTTGGAACGACAGGAGTGTGCGCGACACGTGCCAATCCGAACCGTCCACGTGGCATGGCAGATGTGCGACACGTGTCAGCGCATGCAATGCACGCGTCGCACAGTGTTCGCGCGTCAGCAATGCTGACGTCATCTACAGTATACAAAAAAAACCTCAAAAGATTCCAGATTTCCCGTAAGGCACCACGCGGTGTTTTGGGTCAATTTTCGGGTTCAGGAAATTTATAAAGTAACCTTTTTTCTATTTTTTTGGATTGATTACATTAGTAATAAATTAAAGTTTAACTCCAGAAAAAGGAATTAAGGTTTTCTGAATCCGATTTCGATTGAATTTTCATGCTTCGGACTACATATGAGGGAGATGCATGAGGGTCTCGTGTCTCGGGTCTCATTTTCAGTATTCGGGATTGCATGATAATCAATCGGAAAAAAAGAATTGAGACATTCTGAAGCCATTTTTGAGTAAATTTTCGTGCAATGAACTGCTATAAGGGAGATACATGAGGTTGTCATGTCTCAGGAGGTCAGTTCAGTATCCTGTGACGCACGATAGTCACTCTATTGAGATTTTTCTTTTACGAAGGTCTCAAACGAAGTTTTCGAAGAATGTCTTCAGCACGTGTGTGTGACAATGAGATTGTGCATTCGAATTTTTGCATTTATTGAGGTTACATTATCACATACAGTATGCCCATAAAGAATGTGAGGATGACATAAAGATGTATCCCTTGTATTTGCGGACTTTTTGGATGCTGATGAGAATGTAGTCACCAAAGTGACCTTTCAAGTCAGTAATTTGAATTGTTTTGCTTGCATGTTGGGGGATGTCTCTGATTTTATGTTTGGTTATTCTATCCAAAGCTGTTGGCCTTGCATAAAATTTTGAGATGTGCATAAAGGCATTAGATGGAGGAAGACTATTGCTCAAGTGATCTATTCACCCAAAGGTGGTAGTGTCATAAAAGTTGATGGTTTGTACTCCGATCGCTTTTATGTGTGGAAGTCTAATTGCATATATTATGTATTTAGCCCAAAGGTGTTTCATAATATGTGTGATCGGATTTTCAGGAAAGATACTATTAATGGCTTTAGTATCTCTGTTGTCCTATATTAGTGCTAATTTAAAGATTATTATCTTGAAGTCACCTTTTCAATCAACTAAATCAGTATCACTATTGAAACCCTTGCTGTTTCAATATAAGGAATTGGACGAAGAATTGGACGAAGGATGTTTTGAAGGTTATGGAGATAGCTGTAATTGAAATGGCCATATGGACGGGTAAGCCATCTCCAATTACATACATGAGCTCGACAGCTCATAAAGCAGTCTATTAAGCCTAGGATTGGTCTAACAATTTATATCTGACGACTATTAAGAAATCCATACCTAACCATCTGCAAAGTGGACTTCCAGACACAAACATGGCGAAGGAGTTTCTTGATAAAGTCTCCCAGAGGTACACTGTCTCATCTGGTGTTGAGACAAGTACCTTGATGAAAGTATTATTCTCCATAAAGTATACAGAGAAAAAGGGGAGTAATGGAGTACTTATCAAGAATAGTTTATTTTCACAGTAGGTAAAGATATTAAGACTTCAACACTTTGATATCCCATTGTGTTGCTGAGGTGGAGAAACTCAAGTTGTTACTCCTACAGTCCTCGAAGCAGCTTAAGGGAAGACAAAGATGAAGCCCATTAAGTTCAAAGGTAGAAAGTTCAAGTCTTCTCCACATGCTGACGCTTGTTAAACCAGTTCTGGTAAAAGTCCCTTGGACATAAAGAAACTAGTAGTATGAGGTTTAAAGGGAAGATTGACATCATCAGGTTATTCTTTGCTTTATCAGTTATGAATCTAATTTGTGATAGTCGCATTAAGTATAAGTGACTATTTAGTGGAACATCTGATTAAGGTGGTCCCACAATACAGTAGTTCATATCCAGGTGATTGAGCCCAAGTTTATCATATAAATTGGCTACACTTTCGTGACTTTTAATATACTTTTTGACTCT
>JAOSBL010000210.1:17553055-17565202 GCA_027568915.1 Erythroxylum roraimae
TAATTATGAATTGTGTGATGAATTTGCGAATGAATTAAATTGCTTGATACATGTGTATTTATGCTTGTTTGTGTGGCCCATTACTGATGGCTATAAATGTATTAGCCACTAAGCCGTGTAGCTCACCCCACTTTTTCCCACTCAGGTGCAAAACAAGACGAGCGTAAACCTTGCAAGGCATCGAAAACTCCAAGGCATTAGATACTTTTGTACTAAGTTAGTGACTAGACTTTTGGATAACTTTATAAGCATATCAAATATTGAGCATCTCATGTATTTTGTATCTTGTGCTAAATTAGCGATGGACATGTTGATTATGTAATTAAAGCTATGTATGAACATTCATTTTGGTTAGAAATGAGAATGAGAATTCAAGGATTTTTCCTTTTGTGTATGATTGTGTTACTTTATAGGTTGTGTATGATAATTGTGGAAGAGGAATGTGTATGCGCATATTCTTCCTTGTTGAGATCACAATTGGTTGTTTGTTTTGAATAGCATGTTGGAGATTGGAAGGGTGTATGGGATAAATTAGTTGGGGAGAAACTCAAGAGTACCAAAAGGTACTTGGTAGTGGGTGAATATGAAGGAAAATTGTGTTTAGCAAGCCTTCCTAGGTGTAGGAATTGTGTTCAGAAAATTCAACAGAAAAATTGTATTGATCTAGATAGAATTAGCCAAAGTTGTCTTCATAAAAGTTGTAGCTTATCTTTCCAGCTTTCTAACGCTATAAAGTATGAAATTTTTCGATATCGGAGCTGGAGGTTATGATCATTTGAAGTTTGGATGTTGTTTAGGGTGAATTTTCGGGACAGCCTCATTGATATGGAATTTTGACCCATAGAGAGATAGAAATTGCTTTTAAGTTCTCCATAAAAGTTGTAGATTATCTTTTTAGCTTTCTGTTGATATAAAGTATGGAATTTTTGGATAATGGAGTAGAAAGATATGATTTTTAGAAGTTAGGTTGCTGTTTAGGATGAGATTATCGGACAGCTACTTTGATGTGAACTTTTGACCCTTATAGAGACTGAAATTATTTTTAAGCTCTTCATGGAAGTTGTAGAGCTTTCTTTTAGCCTTCCATTGATACCAAATTTGCAAATTTTGGAGTTCTGGGTCAAAAGTTATGAATTTTGTAGTTAGGATGTCGGAAGAAGGAAGATCCAAGAGGCAGGCCCTCGCGCGCGCACGCCCGCGAGGCGGGCACGACCTCGAGTGCGCGAGCGCGCCGCATCACGAGTGCGACACGACCGATTTTTCCCCTTACCCGACCTCTCTCCACTCTTTTGGCCATAACTTTTTCGTCCGACCTCCGATTGACCTGATTTTTGAAATGTTGGATTTCTAAGACATTCCTCTACAAAATTTATAACTTTTGGTATTAATTTAAAATAGATAGATTAAATCAAAGTGAGAGGATCGGTTAAAAGAGTATGAGTTGGATATTTTTCTGAACATGCTTTAGTATTTTGGCAATATCTTGATCTGTGGAGCTTCAATTGAGTTGATTCTTGTTTCAAATTAAATTAGAGACATGGATCTACAAATGTTCTGAAGGAATTGAATTTCAATTCAGTCCCTAAGATCTTCAATTTCTGAAGTGAAGTTGGTTATAATGTTCAGTCTCGGATTAGTAAGAGCTGAAAGTGTTTTGGCCATAACTTCTTTATTTCTGAACCAAATTGCGTGTTTTTCGTGTCTTTAGAAACTTAAGACAATGGGGAACAAATGTTTTGAAGAAGCCAGACTGAAATTCCAATTGGAAGTTCCCCAATTATGCTTTGTAAGTTATGAGTAATGAGTCCTCCATGCTTTTATGATTCCGAATGTTGGGCTTCGAAAACGGGGCCCAACACATATTACATCATGCTTCCTGCTGGTTCTTGGCAATCCCATCAAGAAATCTATTGTAATCTTCTCCCACTTCCATTCAGGAATCGACAAAGGTTTAAGTTTGCCAATAAGTGCTTGGTGTTCTGCTTTAACTTGTTGACACACTAAGCATTTTCTAGCATACTCTACAACATCTTTCTTCATTCCTCTCCACCAAAAGTGCTCTTTCAAATCTCGATACATCCTCGTACTCCTTGGGTGAATTGCATAGGGAGCATTGTGTGCCTCATCAAGAATCTCATCCTTCAATTCTAACATATCTGGAATACACAATCTGTTACCTATCACCATCAATCCATCTTCTCTTATCTCTATTTCAGAGGGTTTACCATTTTTAATCTCTTCTCTGAGCTTGCTCAAGTACTCATCTTGTTCCTGCAATCCCTTAATCTTCTCATCCAACACTGGCCTTACTCTAAAATTAGCAAATACACAACTAGATTCAGCTTGCCTCAATGTCACCTTAAGTCTAGCTAATTCCTTCAACAAAGGAAGATATACTGTCTCCACATGTGCCATAGTGGAGTTTCTACTCAATGCATCCACTACTACATTAGCTTTCCCTGGGTGGTAATCTATCATCACGTCATAATCCTTCTATAGTTCCAACCACCTTCTTTGTCTCAAATTCAACTCTTTCTAGCTCATTAAATACTTAAGACTCTTGTGGTCTGTAAATACCTTAGTAGTGACTCCATATCTTCAACGCAAAAATTATGGCAATTAACTCCAAGTCATGCATAGGATAATTCATCTAATAGGGTTTTAATTGCCTAGAAGCATAGCTAATCGCTTTATCTCCTTGCATTAACACACACCCTAATCCCTTCCTTGAGGCATCACTATACACCATATACCCATCACTACCAGAAGGTAAAGTCAAAATCGGTGCAGTTATGAGCCTATTCTTCAATTCCTCAAAACTTTTCTGGCATTCCTCTGTCCAAACAAACTTCTGATTCGTCCTTGTCAATTTAGCAAGTGGGGTCACTATCATGGAAAATCCCTCTACAAATTTCTTGTAATAGCCAGCTAAACCCAAGAAACTCCTCACTTCTGCTATATTCTTAGGTGCTTCCCATTTCACCAAAGCTTCTATTTTTCTCGGATCCACATGCACTCCTTGTTCAGAAATTACATGTCCAAGGAATACCACTTCCCTTAGCCAAAATTCACATTTATCAAATTTGGCATACAACTCTTTCTTCCTCAGTGTCTCCAAAGCAATTCGTAAATGTTCCTCATGCTCCTTGTCACTCTTAGAATAAACCAAGATATCATCAATAAAGACAATGATAAATCAGTCTAAGAAAGGATTGAAGACTCGATTCATTAAGTCTATGAAGGCTGCAGGGGCATTCGTTAGCCCAAAGGACATGACTAAGAACTCAAAATGCCCATACCATGTTCTAAAAGTAGTCTTTAACACATTGGACTTCTTTATCCTCAACTGATGGTAGCCTGGCCTTAAATCTATCTTGGAGAAGACTTTTGCCCCTTGCAATTGATCAACAAATCATCTATGCATGGGAGCGGATATCTATTCTTAATAGTGACATGATTAAGTTTCTGGTAATCCACACACATTCTCAACGATCCATCTTTCTTCTTCACAAAAAGAATTGGAACTCCCCAAGGTGAAGAGCTAGGCCTAATATAACCTTTCTCTAATAGTTCTTCTAACTGCTCTTTAAGCTCCTTCAATTCTGCCGGAGCCATTTGATAAGGCGGAATTGATATCAATGCAGTACCTGGAAGAAGCTCGATAGGAAACTCAATTTTCCTAGGTGGTGGTAGTCCCGGTAATTCCTCTAGAAAGACATCCGAGAATTCCACGACCACAGGAATTTCTTCTAACTTCCCTCCATCTACCTTCATAGCTATCGCATATGCCAAGAATGCTTCACATCCTTTCCTCATCATTTTCTATGCTGTCAAAGCCAAAACAATTCTAGGTGGACTTGTTTTCCTGTTCCCCATAAACACCACCTTTCTACCTTCGTCCAACTCAAACTCTACTATCTTCCTTTTGCAATCTAAATTGGCATTATACTTTTCTAACGTATCCATGCCCAAAATCACATCTAATCCTCCCATCTTTAATGGCATTAGATTCACCACTAATTGTTCTCCAATAATAAAGGTTTCACAATCTCCATAAACTTGACTAATAATAATATACTGGTTGATTGGAGTACTGACCATCAAAGGAGTATCCAATGGGCTCAAATCTCTACCATGCACAGTTCTACTTGATGAAATAAACGAATGGGTAGACCCCGGATCAATCAAAACAATAACATCATCATCAAATAATTTAACCATACCAGTCACAACATCTGGAGTAATTTCTGCATTCTCCCTCATCATTGCAAACACTCTAGCTGGTCTTTATCCCCTGGGTCTTCCTGGGGGATTCACTTTCTTGGCTACCTCAAAAATGCCCACTTCAGTTGCAGTCTTTTGTCCTATAGTATCAGCCCTTTTTGAAGCTTGCATTTGAGCTCTCTCCTGTCATGCATACTGTGAGCACTCTTTAGTCATGTGCCCTTTCTCCCCACAGTTGAAACAAGCTCTAGTCAGCCTATAGCACTCCCCTTTTGGAACTTGCCACAATGATCACACTTAAGAACGGGTGGCTTATCCCCCTCTCCCCTTCTACTACCTCCTGCCGTTAAGGCTTGACGAGAAACAGTTCTCATCTGTCTGGACCTGCTTGCACCACTACTCCTCTCCTCAAACTGCACAGGGAAAGTCTTGACATTCCTCTCTAACATAGAAGTACCACCTCCCCTCCTGAATTGTTCTCTCCCTTTTCTTTTTCTATTCACAGCACTCTTTATGTTCTCCACATTCTCAACCTTTAATGCTGGTTCAACCAACTATTGGAAATCACAGAAATTCTGTACCGCCACTTTTTCTCTGATGGCTAAATGCAATCTCGATTCAAACCTACGACACTTAGCCGCTTTACTGATCATCATCTTAGTTGCATATCAGAACAATTGTGTGAATCTGCGCTCATACTCACTCACTGACATCTCCCTCTACTTCGGCTGAATATACACCTCAGACAAGTGCTTCTTCTTATAGGCAGCTAAGAAGTCCTTCCGTGCCAACACTGGCAGTTTCATCTGACTCTCTGGCACACCTTTCCACTAATGCAGAGCATCTTCCTGTAATAGACTTGTAGCATACTCAACCTTCTCATCATCCTCACAGTCCATTTGCTCCAATATCCTTTTTGTCTTCCTCAACTAGGTTTAAGCTTCTTCTGGATCAGTTGTCCCATAAAAGTTCACTGCCCCATACTTCTTGAGCTTATCAAACTGCTTCCTTTTCTTCACTGGGGCTGGAGCAGAAGTTTGTGACATTTAACCTATAGCCTGGACAAAACCCTGAGCAAATGCGTGGAACATCCTAGGATCCAATGGAGTAGGCACTTGCTCCTGCAGAAGAGGAGACTCCTGTGTCTGTGATCGAGAGGGCCCACTACCGTGCCTTACAAAAGCCTCAGCATTTCTTGGGGCTCTAGACTCATCTGTACCCTCCTCTCTGGGTGGAGAATCAGGTGCAATAGATACTTGCAAAACTCCTCGTGTTCTTCTACGAGGTGGCATCTAACTCCTTCAATTTAAACAATAACGATTAGCTTACGTTTCATTTTGACCTTATTTCCTACATGTATGCATGTCACTTAATGCAATCAATCAATTCACAATTCAATAATTAATCACACATCAAAACAATTTATACCACTAGTATTCTAAGCCTAGGAATCCAAAAAGCCTAAGCTCTGATACCAAACAATGTTAGGGCCGGATCCCGTTACTAATCCCGAGGCGACCACTCGAGGCGATCGAGTAAGGATCATGCAAAAGGAAAGTCGAAAACTTTAACTTTTAAGGAAAATTTCAGTTCAGCAGTGGAGGGTCATCGAGGCAAAGTATATGTTAGCCACAACAAAGATATGGAAATATTTCTAAGGACCTTTGGGGAGAAGTTCGCTGCGGCGAAGTCTCGAGGTCGAGCGAATGCACCCTTCGAGGTAAATATGCCGCGGCGAAGTCCCCAGCTCGAATTCAAAAACCTCTTGAGACAAATACACCGCAGCGAAAGGTTCGTCGCCGCCAAGGTTGTCTTCGTCACGGTGAAACCTTCAATTCCAAAACCCAGAATCCCAACATTCACAACAAAATTCTACACACATACACATTACCAATTTCCCCAACCATCAATAACTTAACAAAAGAAAAATATGCACATACACATTGGAAACTTCTTCAATTCTTAATTTCATTTCTAAAACAAGATAGAATTTGAACAAAGCTTTAGTTACATATCAACAAATTACATCATTAGCTTAATACAAAATACATATGGATGCTCATGATCGATATGCTGCTAAAGCTACCCAAAAGTAATTGAATTAACTTAGTCACTAAATGTAGCTATCTCGGAGTGTGTCCAAATGCCTTACAAGGATCAACGATCTTCTCGTTCTTCACCTGAGGAGAAAATAGTGGGTTGAGCTACAAAGCTTAGTGGCTAATATATTTATAGCCATTGGCAATGAGCCACACAATCAAACATATATATATACATCTATATTTCATTTTATTCTAACAATTCGATTATTCACAATTCTAGCTCAAAAACTCAAAGTGAAAGAAGTTATCACATAACACATAACATGTACATTTAACCATCAAAGCATAACACTCAAATGCATCATACTTGACAAATCAAAAATGAAATGCACAAACAAATGGCTAAAGAGTTCCCATGGGTCGAAAAGGAGAAACCGAAGTTTACACCATGAACAAAATGAGTCCGTTCATAGGATCTCATATGCCACAAGTGGGCAGCCGAGAGAGGGCTTTAGGTCAACGTGCACATGACTAACGGAATGGTTTCTCTCTTGCCCAAACACAAGCAAATATTCATGCTCAATTCATGTCATCACATGCTCACATTTTCATGTTTTTCAAGCTATTTCCTCTTTTGACTATACAAAATGTCATAACATTACTCATGACATAACATGGTAATAATCATAATGCATTTTCAACAATCACAACAATTCCATTCCAACAATTAAGCATATACACATACAAGTAAACAAATTTCCCATTTACACAATAACTACAAACATATTACCCACCTAAATTGTTCGAAAATCCAAACTCAATTGTGCCTTTCCTCTTGCTCTTGGATAGGGTTTTCTTGGTTTCCTAAAACAAACCAAATTCGCATTCAAACCAACATTCAATAGGAATATTCATAAAACTTCAATAATCAAAAATGCTAAAATTGAGTTTAAACTTGACCTACCCATAGTCTATCTAGGTTAGAAAAACCAAAACCTAGTTTAGAAATTCATGAAAAATCAAAATGGTTATTGGTTCTCTTCTTTTTCCAACACAAAACTCGTTCTCTCTTTAATCCCTTTTGTTTTCTACCAAGCAAGAACAAAGATGAAACTTACCTTAACTCAGCCCAAATCTCCGTTTTTCTTCTCCCTTCCTAGCTTCCCACGATTTCTTCTCTTCTTTTCTTTCTTATCAACATTTTTTTTTCTCTCTTTTGCTTCTCACAATTCTCTCTTCTCTTCTTTCTTTCTTTATTCAAGACAACATTTGTCTTGGTCTTCCTATTATGCCCCTTTTTTTATTTAATCAAAAGACTATTTACTCCTTAGGCTATTTTCATACTATACTCTAATTTAATCCTAATATTTCCATTCTAATTTTTAATTTTAACTGATGATCACTAAATTAATAAAATCAATTATAAAAAATAAAATAAAATAAAACAATAAATAAATAAATAAAGTATAAAAAACTAAATAAATAAAATAAAAAATTTCGCGACCCAACATTGGAAGTGAAGACGTTAAAGTGACACGAAAGCATATGCATTAAGTCATCTTCTTGATGTTGACACCCACTTGTCCTTGTGGAATAAGAAGGAGAAGAATTAGGGCAAAGAAGAGAAGAGTTGGAGAAGGTTGGAGGAAGAACCCATTGACACGATTGTGACAAAAGAATGGAGTGCCACGATCGTGACATATTGGCCACAATCGTGACAGAAAAATGATGGAGTAACTGCCACGGTTGTGATAGAAATTTGTCAATGACAGCTCGAGGAGTGCTTCTAAATTCAACTTATCGAGGGTTATTTCAGACATTTTGGCCTAGGTAAAACCTAGTTTTTACCCTAATTGAAATGAACTATAAAAAGAAAAGAGTGAAACCCTGAAAGGGGGCCTCCGTTCTTGCTACGTTTGGGAGAAAATTCAAAGAGAGAAGAAAAATTAGGAGAGAGAAAGATCTGCATTCCTCTTCATTTCACTTCGATTTTTTTAATAGAGGCAGAAGCTTTCTTTGCTAATTCTTGGAGATTGAAGAAGGAAATAGAAGGTTAAACCACCCGAAACTGGTTCAAAGGGACAATCGAAGCCGAGAAGCACATTAAGCATATCATTATTATGTATCATTTTCTTTCCCTCTTTCAGATTGTTTACATTATCTTGTATGGATTGTTTGGGTATTGTATGAGAATGATTTTAACTTTATTGAATCGTTTTTCATGAAAACCATAGCTAGAAATTGAATGCAATATGTAATAGTCATATTGAAGGTTATATGTGGCAACTATTAGTATTAATTCGTTACGGATAATGTAGCATATGTTAAATAGTCCGAGCTTGTGTGAATATTACTAAGATTGGTCCATTTTTCTCACTTATAAAGCAGTTGTCCGGATAAACTTAGAGAGCTTGTTCTAGATTTCTCAGTAGTTATAGTTAATTAACGACCTCTTCTTAATTAACTACAACCTAAGGAAAAACCAAAATTATCAGAGTTTGTTGTTAATTTATAATCAATAGTCTTCAGAGAGGTGTAAAGACGATAATTCAATGACATATGCAAAATTGTGCTTAGGTCGAGATTAAACTAAAGAACCGGATGTCAAATCATTTTTCAATTTTATTATATTGCGACGGTTTAATTTGAGTTGTTTTTACATATTCAATTTGACGTGTTTTATAATTTATATCGAGCCAAACCCCCTTGTTTTTCATATACGTATAATTTAGGAAAGTGATTGGATTTAATCTATGTGGGATCGACCTAGATTTGCCACTGCCACTGTTATATGTTTAGTTATTTTGTTAACGCTACGACGTGTGACCAACAACTCATGATATTGCAATGAACAACAAGTTGTCTGTGAATATTGACCCTAGTCAACGTCATCTTGTTGACAAGCTCCAATCAGCAAAATTGTTTAGTGAGTTAGGGGTTGTTGTCAGGAATGAATTGCCTTTTCTTCACCATGCCAAGCAATTTAAGGAAGACATCTTATTAGAGAATGCTTTAGGCAAAGTTTATGTAATTTTTTAATTTATTTAATTATATGCATTTTTTACTTATTTAAAGATTAATTTAACTTTTATGAGTTGTTCACAAATGAAGCTCAATATTGTCGATATCAAGAACCCTAAAGTTTCAAGTTGTGTGAGTTCACTATAGAAACAAAGAGCGAAGGATCATTATTATTTACTCTATAAATACTACAAGTCTTTTCCTTTGGATGGGGAGACAAGAAGATATGTTCCCGAACAGGTAACTCCAAAAAATTGGAGTGAAATATGTAATTATTGGGCCTCTACCAAGGTTAAGGTTCTTTCTATTCATATTTGCTTCCATTAATTTTGTTACACAATTTAGTGACTGTTTCTTCTCTTTATTTAGGAAAAGCATGAGAAAGCCAAGTTTAACAAAGAAAAAATAAAAACTCCTCACAACGCCGGCTCTAAATCATTTGTTGTCGTATGACAAGAATTTGTATGTTCTTTGTTTAGAAGTTATTATTATTTTAGTAAATACAATATTATATATTATGTTTCAGTTTTTTTCTTTATAAAATAGAGTCATAATCAACTACATGGAAAAGAGTGTGATAGGATCACACTCTTTAATTTTTAAGTTTATTTATTTATGTAATACTAATTAATAATATATAAATTGAATCTTGATTTTGTGTTTTAAATTTTAGGATAAGATGTAAGAGTTGTTGCAAAGATCATTGTCTGACAGAAATGGCCCAAACGTAGATGACATTTGCAGCAACGTCCTTGGTACAAGATCAGGGTATTACATCAGAGATCTTGAATATGGCCCTAAGCCAATTGATTCATTATCGTCACGACCAGCATATGTAACGATGCTTCAAGAGGAAAATCGATCGCTTAAGGATCAGTTACAATATAATGAAGAAAAGTTATATCGTACAAAAGAAAAATTACATTGTAATGAAAAAAAATTAGACCGTACTGAAAGAGAGTTGACCAAGCTTTAAAATATAAGTAGTAGTAACGATGATGAGGAGTCTTAGTTTGTACATAAATTTTTTTGTTATCTTTTGTATATAAAATGCATCTAATTTTTAATTATTTTTTATTTTTGTTTACTTAATTATAATTCAAAGGATGTTGCCAACAATAATTTAAACAATGCTACTTAATTATAATTCAAACAATGTTAAAAACAATAAGATGGATTTAAAAAGTTATCAATAATTATAATTGAATGATAAATGGTTAATAAGAAAGTGTAGTAAAAAATAAAAATTCGTTACCAAAACATTTTAGCTATAATTACAAAATCGTCACCAAATATTTTTAGCTATATTCCACAAAACGTCACCAATAATCTTTAGATATGTTCTAAAAAATGGAACTAAATATATTTTGCTACCAAAATATAATCATCGCCAAACATTATTACCTACGCCTACGTTAACGAAACTAAATATGTTTAGTGATGAAAAGAAATGTCACAATAAGTCATTTGCGACAATTTGCTTTCTTCTCACCTATCCTTTTTGCGACGGATCCGTAATCGGAGCAAAATATATTGAATAACGATTTTGTTAAAACGTCGTAGATAACTATTTGCTACTGGAATTTGGCGACCATTTGTGCGATTTTTTTTTACCGATGCTAAAAAGCTTTTGTGACTAATTATTGTCTTTGAGCAACGAAAATTTTCGTCGGTTGTAGTGTAAAATGAGATTGTACTTAGTAAGACCGTATTATCTTATACAGTCATTTGACCATCAGGATTATTGTCTTCTATATATGATATGGTATCATATTTTCAACATGAAGACGACATCTATCCGATCTCTGTCTTTATCTTGGACTGTATATAAATCATATTAGAGCCTTGTTCATTAAAATAAGATGTTATTGGTTCGGTGCTTCCGATGCAAGTCCAAATGTCATACGAATATCCCTCAGGGAAAGTACGTGGAATCCCTAAAGAGTCCTACCATCAATTCTCAGCTGTTATAAACAAGTGCATATCACGTCCTCTATGTAGTTCATTTTCTTCCACTGCTTCTTTAGAATCGTTCAACTTAGTAACTTTTAGCTATTTCTAAGTTTATATATAATGCCACTATTTTCAAATTAAAATTGCATATTAGTAAAGAAAACAATCCTGGTGATGATTGTTACAAAAACGCAAAAATATTCTCCTGAGTGGTGATAACTGGTAAGCAATTTTAGGCAATCAGCAAAGTTGTATGTCTGTGTCGTTATGAATTGTAGCCCGTTTAGCTTGTAAAAGACTCAACATGTTTCGAGTCTGAAGAACAATTTTGATCGATCCCTCCAAGTATATAGGTTGTGTGTAACATTTAAAATTGATCCATTGCTATTCTTTCCTCTCATTTCTGATAATATGATGAATAGGTGGGGAAGATGGAAATTGGAGCTGAAGAATTCGTTTCTTGGAGAGGACAGAAGGCAAATCCTGAAAAGTATGGAGGAGTTAAAGCTGCAAGCCTAGCATATGGTTAGGAATCAGGCTGTTGAACTTAGGATCTGATGGAAAGAAACGTAATACAAATGCGTGAAAAACAAATGGTTCTGAACTACTCTTTTTTCAACTTAAAGACAAAACACAGTACAATGATTTATATAACTCTAAAACCGAAAAATAGGAAATAATGACCACTAACTGACCCACTACTTAATTTGATAATGACTAAGTCAATAACGTGGA
Source organism: Erythroxylum roraimae (assembly GCA_027568915.1). Lineage (NCBI taxonomy): Eukaryota > Viridiplantae > Streptophyta > Magnoliopsida > Malpighiales > Erythroxylaceae > Erythroxylum > Erythroxylum roraimae. Next base: position 17,565,031 of record JAOSBL010000210.1, read on the forward strand.
CTAAAAAGGTGCAGACCATAACAACACGATTTTTTGAATCAATCTAACACTCCCCCTTGATTCAAAAAGGACAAATATTGAGTTATCTTCTTGGAGCACATATCTCCAATATTACATACAATATTTATAATTTGAAGTACTTCTCTTCAATGGACGATGATGCACTTCTCAC
>JAOSBL010000210.1:17598579-17619652 GCA_027568915.1 Erythroxylum roraimae
GCTAATTAGGGTTTAATGCAATAACCCTACAAAGAAAATACGCTCAAGTCTGATGTTTCCACAAGAAGGTTGGGTTCCGGAAACGGGTCCCAACAATACACACTTGTAGACACTTAGGAACTTACAAACCTTCTTCGAGATGTGGCATTGTTGGATTTATTCTCTACCGGCTACCTACTTACTTGGTCCAATAATTAATAGGGAGCCATGCATATTCAAAAAAATTTAGATTGTTTGGTGAACTCAAAGTGGCTCAAAACATTCTCACAATCCATTGTTCATTATGGTGACTACTTAACTTTGTACCACTACTTTCTGCTTATTCAATATGGGGATGGTATAAGGACAACAAGGGCTCCATTTCAATTCTTTAATGGAGTTACTCAAATGGAAGGTTTTCTGGATCTTATCACAAGTTGCTGGCAACAAGAGATCCAGGGATATAAGGCATTTCAGTTGATGACAAAATTGAGAAAAGTCAAAATCATAATTAAAAAAAAAACTTCACTAGCAACAACAAGCATAATTTATCTACTCTAAAACTTTACTTACAGTAAGCACAGGAGATGTGTTATACTTATCTGGATGAACAACATTGGAGAATGAAGGAAATGCACCTACTTAGAGAGTGTCAACAAGAACTAACACTACATCATTCCATTCAAAGGCAGAAAACAATATTGAATTGGCTTAGGGATGGTGACACAAACACTAAATTCTTCTATGCATCAATTATAGCTAGATGTAACATTAACAGAATCGTGGAACTGTAGGATAGTAATGGGGACATGCAGTCTGATCAGAGAACTGCTTAAGATGGCAAAATCCTTTTTTTCACATAAAATCTAGAGCAACCTTCAGTCAATATGCAGAGGATCCTTGAGGTAGCAATACGATAGGAAAGAAAGGAAGCTTTACTCACTCCCTTTTTAGTTCATGACATAAGGTCGACAGCATTCAAAATGCACTCGTCCAAAGCCCTAGGCCAGGATGAGTTTACAGGGTGGTTCTTTCAACATACATGGAATATCACCAGCCAATTGGTTGTTGAAGTTGTCTTAGAATTTTTCCAGAATTCAATAATGTTGTAGGAACTAAACAATACTGTCATTTGCTTGATACTGATGAAGAAACACCCTCTAAATCTTGGCGACTTTCGACCTATATTATGTTACAACCTGGTATATAAATTCATCGCAACATTGCTAGCAGGTGGATTGAAATAGGTACTGGCAAAAATAGTCGACATCACCCAAAGAACTTTTCTACCTATCAGGAATATCGGGGATAATATTCTCCTTTTACAAGAATTGCTCAAAGACTACTCATCTGGGAGGCAAATTAGGAGTTGTATGCTGAAAATAGACTTCTACAAAGTTTATGATACGATAAATTAGAGCTTCATTAGAACATTTATGGAAATCTTACACATGCCTTTTTGTGAATTGGATTATTGAATGTGTTCAAACTCATACCTTGAGTGTTATGGTTAATGAAGCTCTTTCTCAAACTTTTAAAAATGCTAAGAGACTTAGACAAAGGGACTCGTTATCCCCTTATCTATTTACCTTAGTTATGGAAAGATTGTCCAGACTCATCCGAGCTCTTAGGGCTTCCAACGGTCACTTTCAGTACCATCAGAAATGTCATGAGCTGAAACTTTCACATCTCATTTTTGCCGATGACCTCATGTTGTTTTGTGCTGTGGATATCGCATTTGTTAACATCCTAATGAATTCTTTGACAACATTCTCAAAGTGGTATGTCCTTCGGATCAATATGGAGAAATGTAGTTTGATGTTATCAACCGATGTGTAGAATCTAAGAGAATTTAGTATAGCAACAGGGCTAAATTTCCATCCTCCCTACTAATTCTTTTGGTACTAAACAACTTTCACACACACTGGCTAGCACACACACTCCTACCTAGGAAAATAGTTAAGGAGATTGACTAACTGTTGAAAAAATTTTATGGTCTGGGAAGTGTGACATAGGGAAAAATGCCAAAGCTTAATGAAGTGACATCAGACTACCAAAGAAAGTAGAGGTTCAGTATCCATTCGACGGTTTCTATGCAAAGAGTATTACTTAGCAAAAAATTATGGAGATTGGTAACAGATAAAAAAGCGTTATGGACAAAGTGGGTTCATCAAGTTCACGTCCAAGAACATAATATTTGGCAAATTGACAGCTCTCTCCATTACTCCTGGTTTTTTAATGAGTTGTTGAAGATGAGGACACTTCTATATCCCTATATTGAACCTTGCATCAACGGGTGGGGGAGAGGACCTGGTTTTGGCTTGATAACTGGTGTGAGCTTAACCCCCTAACACATATCCCAATTATTGCTCACTTGCGGAACCACTTGCTGATGGAAGCTAGAGTCTCCAAACTAATATTAGAAGGTGGGTGGAGGGAGGGATACTACACTACCATATTTTATATGCTGGACACCCAACCTGAGTGGAGCTTTTACAAATGCAACTTGTCACTGCATCTTCCGACATGATACCAGTCGAGTCCCTTGGTATAATCGTATATGGAACAATACCTTTAACCCCAAAGCATCCTTCATTGTCTGGTTGGCCATTAAAAATCAACTTAGAACAAAATGCTGATGGTTTAAGCCTGTAGATAAGGAGTGCGTTTTGTGCCATGTAGAAGACGAGGACATAAACCACATCTTTTTCACTTGTGAGTATTCCAAAGTCGTTTGGAGTAGAGTCCAATATATGGTGGTAGCTGAGCATTAAGTGTATGATTGGGAAATGACGTTGAACTGGTTTATTACTCAGACATAACCAGGTAAAAGAAACGCTATACTCTTTAAAGCTTCTCTGATCAACTCAATTTACCTGATATGGAAAGAAAGGAACTGTAAAGTGTACACACAAGTTGCAGATGACAAATATCACTTAGCAGATAAAATATTGAATGGTATTCGAGCTACATTAGTGATAAGGAAGGTGGACCACCTGTTAACCCCAAGTATGAGAGCTAGTTGGCATCTTTGACTGTTGAACATTTTAATATCTATCGTATTTCACTAGTTAGACCTCCTTTTTGGAGTGGGTAACTTCTGTCAACATTGAGATAGACTCTAATGTGTCTATTTTTCTTCTGTCAAGATTGAGATAGACTGTAATATAACTATCGATTATCTTTATCATGTGTATTAACTCCTCTTTAATTGTCTTTCGTACAAGTACGATATTATTTTCGTTGTTTGTTTATTTTCATACCGTAAAGTTTATCCATAGTTTGATTGGTTTTTATGTCTTAAAAAGACAAGAAAAGAGAATAGTGAATAGGAATTTTGGAAAGACGAAGAATCTCTATTGTTATTTTTAATCAATAGGCCACAAAGATGCCCGATACATAATAGAATTACTAAAAGAATAAAACTCATTAGTTCACCATACATTTTGTCTAGAAATAGCAAAAATCCCAAGCATCATACAAGACCAATGGCATCATTGAAAGCATTTATTGAACAAAACAATCCAGAGTAAAATCAAATCTCTAATTGTGTTTGTTAAAATTCTTTTCAACCTAGATTATGTTCTGTGGCAACAAGAGACCCATCAAATTTAACATAAGTTAAAACTAAAAATCTAAAGAATAAGAAGACACTAACAATCTAAAGAATACCAAACCATTATTGAACCACTGAGCAAATCAACAAAACATAATACTTCCTTCACTTCTGCCTAGAGATAAATCCAAGTAAACATGAAACAAACCTAAAAAAATCCCAAAAAGGTGAGAACATCTATTAAGGTGAAACAATGACATGTTGAGAGTTTTACAATTAAGTACATGTGACTTTTGGTCTTTAACAGTGGTGAATGTAAGAGACATTTTGGGAAGGCAAATGGATGTTTTTGTTGGTGAACTAAATATGGATTTAATGCTTATTACGTCTAGTTTTAAATAGTACAAGTTTTAGGTTCATTGGAGGTTTCTAAAAAAAAGTTATAACTATTTTATTAAAGGTTGTTCAGATGTAAAGTTTGTTGCTTCTTTTGATTAATAGTTGATATTTATCCTATAGAAGACTTGTAATCAAATGTTATTTAATCGAGATAAGAAGTAGAAAGATAGAAATAAAATTTTTTCAGTTATCCCTTCCTTTTCTTCTTCATCTATAGCTTCCAACAAAGTGGTATTAGAGCTTTGTCAAATGATGACCAAAACTAATATCACCTTCCAATACCTACAACTCACCAACTATGATTGATGGGCACTATGCATGAAGGCCATAATTGGGTCTCATGACTTATGGAACCTTATTGAGAAGGGATATGATGATCTCGAAAACGAGGATAAAACAATCATAGCTGAACTAAAAGCTTAACAGTGAGTAAAGAAGAGAGATCAAAGTGCACTCTCAATTATTCATTAAGGGATAGATGATATGACATGTTAATAAGTGTAAATTACATTGTGTTTTAAGGCATAGTTTGATATATGTTTAGTCGTTAATTCATTCATTTATTATGTGTTTAGGTTAGAATTGTGTTAGTTTGTTAATTATTTGTGTTTTAAGTATTGTATGGGTTAGTACAAGCCTCTGAGCTTAAATGTTATTTTTTAAGATACCTTGATGTGTTTGCTAATATTTTAGGGTCAATATCGAAGAATGGTGGAGTTTTGGAAGACATTCGGGTCGAGCAACAGCTTACAATCGTCGCCTATCATGCCACGATTGTGAAAAAAGGCTCAGATGTGGGCCACGATCGTGGCCTGTAGGGCCATAGTCGTGGCATGTGTCGAGTAGACGCGTAGTTGCTTACGAACTTCATATTTTGAGAGAATTTTTAGACCTTTTGGGCCCCGAAAAGACCGTAGGGTTACCTAAAAACATAAAAGACTAGTTAAAGAACATTAAGAGGAGCACAAAAGAGCTTTTTTGTGCAGCCACACTTAAACCTAAAGAGAGAATACCGAGAGAGAGAACGAAGAAGAATGAAGAGGAAGAAGAGGACAATGAAGCTGACTTGACGTACTTCCTGAATCAGGAGATTTTCAAACGTCGCTGCCTTCCATCGTCTATTCCAAGTTGTATTTCCTTTTTTCGATTCTATTTATGTAAAGAATTGAGATGGATAGTATGATGATAGGATTTGAAATATTGATGATATTCTAAACTCTCGTTTGGGATTTTATTTTGATTTAATGATAATTTATTCGATTGTGTTTATTGGATGAATGTCGTGGTTTGATTGTGTTTTTGCATAATTCATTAATAAACTGAGAGGGTGAACTGAATGAAAAATGATTAAATCGAATTAATAAAAGTTAGGCGATTTAATAGAAACTGCGACAAATCATATTGGCAATTGTGCAGAGAGAGATCCCGTGTGATGTTCCGATAGTTTATTAGAGTGCTTCAGATCTAATTAAGGTATTGGATAATTTGTGAATTGAGAGATTGCAAATTTCATAATCTAATTAGGGTTTATAATTCAACGTTTAATGGTTATAACTTGAGAGAGAGTCTAGGATAGTCTAGAACCGACACTCTATTGACACATAATCGGCTAGGTTAGCATTAATGATAAGTAAAATCTCCTTTCACATAAATTGGTAAATTCCTTAGGTTGATTTTTATTGTGATTACATATTGCTCACTTGTTAATACTTTTGTGTTTAATTTCTGATTTGATTGTTTGAATTCAATTCTCGTAATTAATTTCTATTGCATCTTTTATTTTTAGATTTATAGTTTTTCTAGCCTTAGATTTTATGATTAGATTACTCCCCCTTCTCGTGGGATCGACATCTCTTATACTACAATCACGACCCTGCACTTGCGGTATTTGAGGGCTTATAGATTTTAAAGCTAGAAAGACACGATCAAGTTTTTGGTGCCATTGTCGGAGAGGTGTAGAATTAGTTTAATTCTTGTAGTCTAAGCCTCTAAGGTGTTTCATTATCTTTTGTGATTGTGGTAACAAATCACAAGAAGAAAAAAGTGTAGGAAGTTTGGGCAAAAATTCGAAAACACACTGATTTGGACATCACAAAGGCAGTGATGGAGAATCCAAAAAATTAGATATTACGAAGAATGATCATGGAGGATATATATTATAAGGAGCAAAGGACTCTTGTAGATTTCAATGAGCCCCAATTTAGTTGGGAAAATCATCATCCTTATATGAACACATACACTTCAGGGTGGGAGACCCACCCAGATTTCTATTAGTCTAACAATGTAAGTACTCATAAGGGACATCAAGACCTATTAGGATTTCAACAAGATGAGTCTAGTTCATAGGATTATAAATGGGAAAAAATCATGGATAAGCTAACAGACATGGAAGAGACCCAGAAGAGACCAGAAGAGCAATTTGATCAAGTAACGAAAAATCATGCCTCTTCTATTCACAACCTGGAGATTCAAGTAAGATAGCTTTCCCATAAATTTCGTAAGAGAAGTGTGGAAGACTCTCTCAACATTATGGAATTTTATCAATGAGAGCAATATGAGGCTATCATACTTAGAAATAGGGAAGAGCAAGAAAAACCAGTGGGAAATCATGTTGAACCCCATCTTGTAGAAGACCAAGCGATGAAGAAAGAGGTTGAAGAAAAGAATGACAACCCTCCTATTATTCCTTAGATCTTGGTATACCATGCTTGAACATCGAAAAAACTTAGGTAGATATCCATAAAGAGAACCTCATTACTCGGATTAGTGATGACCAAGTGAGATTCAACATGAATGATGTATTAAAGAATTCAGAGGAGGGTGACTCATTCAAAAAATTGATGTGCTCGAATCTTTGAAGGAACCAGAGGACGAAGGACAGTTGACAACGAACATCAAGTTTGAAGAAGCTATGGAAGTCTCTATTCAAGAAGCTAAAGAAGAAGAGGAGATGAGGGCGAATAAGGAAGAATCAAGAAGAGAACAACTCACCCTCTTACCTGGCAAATTGCTAGATTCCAAGGAAGATTTAGGGAGTTTTGTTATTCCCTGTTTTGTTAACAGTTCGCTTGAAAAAAGGACATTACTGAGCTTAATTGCTTTTCATAATTTTATCAATATTGTCTTTCTGATCATTTTGTAATTTGTAGCTTACTTACAGGCTATAAGACTGATGTTGAATGAAAAGGGTGGAAGCAAGTCGCTCATAGTTGATCCTTGCTGAGTTTCCAATGATACAAGGTCAAGCTAATGACCATAAATTAGCACTTCAATAGTTAGATTTAAATTTTTATGTTTATTTAGATTTGTTTTGGATTTTAAATAAAAATTTTAATGATTTTAATTGATCTGGGATCACTAATTCTCTTACTCTCTTTAAGCAATTCCAAGATAAGACAACAATCTCGAGTGTCCAGCGGATTTGGTCTCAACACCTCACCATCATCACCTCCATCACCATAAGGCTTTCTTTCTAACCCTTTTCTTTTAAATTTAGTTTTTGTTTTATTTTATTTTATGTTATTTCCTTCCCTGTGTGTTTGTTTGCCTCCATCTCACATTGAGGACAATGTGTTGTTCAAGTGTGGGGAGGGTTGTGTGTTTTGCTTTGAGTGTAAATTTTGTATATTGTTATGTTAGTGTATTTAGGTTGCAAATTGTGAATTGTGTGAATGTATCGATGGTTTAGATGGAATGAAACCGATTTAATTTTAAACATAATCTATTAGGTTGTGAAGAGTCATTAGCTCACAAAATTAGTGATTTGGGTTCTTTAGCTAAAATATACAAGTTAATTAGGATTTAGTGTTAGTTTATCACCCTATAAGTTGTCACATTCATTCACAATTTTAGGAATTTTGACTAAGTAGCTTTGCTAGAATTTTTTTTATGAAAACAAGTAACTAAAACAACAAAGTAGGCATTAAAATTTTTTTTGTAAATTTTAAATAAATAACTATTTTGCTAGCCTTCGAGTTATGAATAGAGCTAGTAGCTAATTGAGAACATGATGTAGCTGAGCAACCAGATCGATAAGCATCACAAATGTGAGCCTTCACGTCAAAAAGCTATAATGATGTTCCAACCAAGCAACTTACTAAAAACATCACTTAGTCGAGTAACCGGATCGACATTCATCACCAATGTTTGGCTCCGTGTAAAAAGACTAGGTCCATGTCCACAAAAATTATTTTAAAAATATTTTCTAAAAAACCTACCGAACTTGTAAGCAGCTTAACTCTTAATAAAAAACGTAAGTAGAAGTAGTTATAGAGTTGATTGACCAAATAATTATTAATGTGTGTGTACAATTGAAAGGGGTGAATAAACTTGACATTTAATTTTTAATTAATATGTATATTTAGTCGAGAGCTTTTAGAAGCGGATTTTGCATGTTAATAATTTGGAACAACTTGAATGATTGTTTTTAAAGTTAAATTTGTTTCGTGAAGTTGAAGCTATTGCCTTATTATTACTTGAGGACAATCATAAGTGTGAGGATGTTGATAAGTGTAAATTGCATCTTGTTTTAGGCATAGTTTGATAACTGTTTAGCCGTTAATTGGATCATTTAGTATGTGTTTAGGTTAGAATTGTTTAGTTTGTTAATTATTTATGTTTTAAGTGTTTTATGAGTTAGTACAAGCTTTTGAGCTTAAATATTATATTTTTTAGGTACCTTGATGTGTTTGCTAGTGTTTTAGGGTTAATATTGAAGAACGGAGCAGTTTCAGAAGACATTTGGGTCGAAACAATAGCCCATAATCGTGGCCTATCATGCCATGATAGTGACAAATAGCTCAGATGTGGGCCACGATTGGGGCCTGCATCGGGCAGACGCGCAGTCGCTTACGAACTTCACATTTTGAGGGACTTTTTGGAACTTTCGGACCCCGGAAAGACCCTAGGGTTACCCAAAAACATAAAAGACTATTTAAAGAACATTAAGAGGAGCACAAAAGAGCTTTTTTGTGCAACCACACTTGAACCCTAAAGAAATAATACCGAGAGAGAGAAAGAAGAAGAATGAAGAGGAAGAAGAGGAAAATGAAGCTGACTTGACGTACTTTCTGAATCAGGAGGTTTTTCGGCATCGCTTCCTTCCATCGTCTATTCCAAGTCATATTTCCTTTTCGTTTCGATTTTATTTATGTATAGAATTGAGATGGATAGTATGATGATAGGATTTAGAATATTGTTGATGTTCTAAACTCTCATTCGCGATTTTATTTTGATTTAATGATAATTTAGTCTATTGTGTTTATTGGATGAATGCCGTGATTTGATTGCGTTCTCGCATAATTTGGTAATAAACTAAGAGGGTGAACTGAATAAAAAACAATTAAATCGGATTAATGAGAGTTAGGCGATTTTATAGAAATCGTGAGAAATCATATTGGTAATTGTGTGGAGAGAGATCCTGTGTGACGTTCCGATAGTTTATTAGAGTGCTTCAGATCTAATTAGGGATTTGGATAATTTGTGAATTGAGAGACTGCAAATTTCATAATCTGGTTAGGGTTTATTATTTAGGGTTTAATAGTTATAACTCGAGAGAGAGTAATCAACCCTAGGATAGTCTACAACTGATACTCCATTGACACATAATCGGCTAGGTTAGCATTAATGATAAGTAAAATCTCCTTTCTCATAAATTGTTAAATTCCTTAGGTTGATTTCTATTATGATTACATAATGCTCACTTGTTGATACTTTTGTGTTTAATTTTTGATTTGATTGGTTGAATTCAATTCTTGTAATTAATTTTTGTTGCATCTTTTATTTTTAGTTTTATGGTTTTTCTAGCCTTAGATTTTAGGATTAGATTACTCCCCCTCCTTATGGGATCGACATCTCTTATACTACAATCGCGACCTATGCTCTTGCGGTATTGAGGGCTTATAAATTTTAAAGCTCAAATGACACAATCACATGTTCGAGAAGATAGCTAATGCGACAAGAATCAAGGATGGCTAGAAAATTGTAAAGGCTTTTATGGTCAGAGTTGATAAGGTGAAGAAGCTGCAACTCCAAACTCTAAGGGCTAAGTTTGAGTCGATTTTAATGAAGAAAAATGAGACCATAATATATTATTTTACTTGAGTATTGGCAGTGTTGATTCAAATGAAGCAACTTAATGAAAAAATGGAAGATGTATAAGTCGTAGAGAAGATTTTGCACTCTCTTAATATGAAGTGCAATCATGTGGTAGTGGCGATTAAAGAATCTAAGGACATAAAGTCTATGACCATCGAATGGGAAAATGGATCATTGTTAGCTTATGAAGAAAGAATGAAGAGAACCAAACAAGAACTGGTGGAGTAAGTTTTAAAAAAAAAATCCTTTAATTATAAGGGAAATGATAGAGGAGGAAGAGGTCGAGGTTGTGGTAGAGGCCAAGGTTATAGCAGAGGTTGTGGTCACGATCAAGAAAAAAGAGAGCAAAATTTAGTTAATGAAGGTGGAAAGAGAAGTTCTCAAAGAGGTCGTGGACGAGGAAGAAATAATACTTAGAGAAAAGATAAAAGCCAAGTAAAATACTATGCATATAGGAAGAATGGTCATTATTCTTGGGAATGTCAAACTAAGAGTTATGATGAGGAGGCGAATTTTATCGAGCATAAGGAGGTGGAAGGTAATACTCTATTGTTTCTCAAAAGGAAGGCTCCATAGAAAAAGACGTTACATGGTATCTCGATAATGGCACAAACAAACAAATAATAAAGGACATAAGCAAATTTGTGGATTTGGATACAAAAGTGACTAGTAATGTTTGTTTTAGAGATGATAGAAAGGCAGAGATTAAAGGAAAAGGCTCGATGACTTTGGCCACAAAATATGGAGACCATAATGTCTCCTTCATCCTAAAAATGAAGAGCAATATTTTAAGGATCAACAAACTTTTATAGAGTGGAAACAAAGTGAAAATGGAGAACAATTATTTGTGGCTTCAAAATCAAGATGATAGACTTCTTGTTAAATTTTTCATGATAAAGAATTGAATGTGAAAATAGCGGAAGAGAATTGTTTACAAGCTTGTGTAAAGGATTCTTTATAGATTTGGCATATGAGATTCGGACACCTCAACTTTGAAGGGTTGAAAATGCTAAAAGCAAAAAACATGGTAAAAGGAGTTCCCAAAATCAATCACTCGAATAAATTGTTTGAGGTATGTCTACTCAAAAAAACATGCAAGAAAGAGCTTTCCAAAGGTGTCGCTTTCGTGAGCAACCATGCCTCCAAAACTTGTGCATTCAGATGTGTGTTGTCTTATCAAGCCCAATCTTTTGGTAAGTGCTCATATTTTATGCTCTTCTTTGATTACACGAGAAAGAAGTTAGTTTATTTTTTAAAGAATAAGAGTGAAGTGTTTGAGACATTTAAAAAATTCAAGTTTCATATTGAAAAAGATAGTGGATACAAAATTAAAGATCTAAGAACCGATGGAGGTGGAGAGTTCGCTTCTAATGAATTCAAGGTCTTTTGTGAGGAAAATGGTATTCGACGTCCTATGACGGTTCTAAGAGCACCATAATAAAATGGGGTTGTAAGGAGAAAGAATAGGACAATTCTTAATATGGCAAGGACAATGCTTAAAAAAAGAATATGCTTAAGGAGTTTTGGGCCGAGGTGGTTGCAAGTGCAGTTTATCTCTTGAACTGTTCATCCACTAGGAGTTTGGAGACAATAACCCCTCAAGAAACATGGAGTGGATGGAAGACAAGTGTGAGGCACTTAAGAGTTTTCGGATCTATTAGTTATGTTCATGGATCTAAACAAGAAATTACAAAACTTGATGATAGGAGCAAGAAGATGGTGTTTATTGGTTATGCCGAGAACTCTAAAGGGTGTAAATGTTTCAAACCCATCTATAAGAAAGTTGTGATTAGTAAATATATGGACTTTAAGGAAGATGCCTTCTAGGATTAAATTGTTCAAGAAGAAGAGACATGTAGTTTTCTTCCATATTTGGGAGAAGATGACACCTTCCTTAACAAGCTTAAGTGAACAACTTCAAAGATTTTGAAGCATTAAAGTTTTCTATGATGCTACCAAAGGAATAAATGGTGAAAATATTTTTTTTCTATTTACACATGATGATTTTTTATAGTTTTGAAGAGGTTGTTAAAGATAAGAAATCGGTGCAAACTATGGAGGAAGAAATTCATTCCATTAAGAAAAATGACACTTGGGAGTTTGCCACACTACCAACTAGTCGTCAAGCTAATGGGGATAAATGGATTTATAGGCCAAAGAAAAATTTGAAAGAAGAAATTAAAAGGTATAAGGAGAGACTAGTTGCAAAGGGATATAAACAAAAGTATGGTATGAATTATGAAGAAGTATTTGTTCCTATTGCTTGCTTAGAGACAATATGGTTATTAGTTGATCTTTTAAAGCTGGTGGACAATTCATCAAATGAATGTGAAGTCAGGCTTTCTAAATGGTGCTCTTGAAGAAGAAGTATATGTTGAACAACCGAAAGGATTTCTAGTTGAAGGTGATCAAGATAAGGTGCTAAAGTTGAAGAAGGTGTTGATGGCCTTAAACAAGCACCACGAGCTTGGTATAGTCGTCTCGACATATATCTTCATAAGAATGATTTTTCAAGGTGCATTCATAAATATACACTTTATGTTAAAAAAAGAGAAAGATGATATTTTTTGTGTGTGCATTTATGTGGATGACCTCATTCTTACAGGAAATAATTCACAAGCATATGATGGTTTTAAAATGGCGATGGCACGAAAACTTGAGATGAGTGATTTAGGGCTTATGTCATATTATTTGGGGATATAAGTAAAACAATGGAGTGACGGGATATCTATCTCTCAAGAGTTGTATACAAGAGAGATTATAAAAAAGTTTAATATGATAGATTAAAATCCTGTGAATACTCTAATGGAGTGTAGAGTAAAACTTTCCAAGGAGGATGGAGTAAGGAAAGTTATTCCAACTATATTTCGTAGCTTTGTGAGAAGCCTAAGGTACTTGACATGTACTAGACCTAATATATTATTTGTCGTGGGATTACTAAGTTGGCTTATTGAGAATCCAAGTGAAGAACATATGAGAGCCGCGAAGAGAATTCTTCGATATTTGAAAGGTACTCTTGATTATGACTTTTTTATACTTCTTCAAATGAGGCTCACTTAAAACGATATTATGATAGTGATTATGCCATTGATATTGACGACCAAAAAAGTACTACTAGGTTTATATTTTTCTTAGGAGAAAACGCAATTTCATGATGTTCAAAAAACAATCAATTATAACATTCTCAACCTGTGAATCGGAGTTTGTTACTGCAACTGCTAGAGCATGTAATGCAATATGGCTAAGGAGACAGTTAGGCAAACTTCATTTTGCTCAAAAAGAAGTGACCAAAATTATAGTGGACAACAAATCGGTCATTGTCATTGTAAAATATTCGATGTTTTATGATTGAAGTAAGCATATAGATGCAAGGTTTCATTTTATTCGGCATTGCATTACCAACAAGGAGGTTGAGGTAGATTACATCAAAACACTTGATCAAATAGATGATATTTTTACAAAAACCCTCAAGAAGGATAGATTTCAGCGGTAGAGAGATGGTTGGAGTTGTGAAGAAGTGAAGTTTATTGGGAGTGTTAGGGAGTTCTCCAGTTAAGTAAATGTGACTTTTCTCTTTAACATTGGTGAATGTAAGAGATGCTTTGGGAAGGCAAATGGATGTTGTTGTTGGTGAACTAAATATGGATTTAAAACTTATTAAATCTAGTTTTAAATAGTGCAAGTTTCTAAGTTCATTAGAGGTTTTTTAAATAAGTTACAGCTATTTTATTAAAAGTAATTCATTTATAAAGTCTGCTGTTTCTTTTGAATAATAGCTAATATTTATTATTTAAAAAGACTTGTAATTGGATGTTGTTTGATTGAGATAAGAAGTAGAAGTATAGAAATAAATGTTTTTTAGTTATCCATTTCTTCATCCTCTATAGCTTCCAATATAACAGACACTGGGAAAACACAAGCGGCGTCTTATTCTCCGGTGACTTCTCTTTCTCCAATTGCATCTCAGACGACGGTGTTCTAGCAAGGAATGGCACTGTAGATGCATAGGAATCATCCTCTTCGCCGCTGCCATCGCCTGGGAAGGAGAGATCCACCTCCTTCGCCGCTACCATCGCCTGGTTAGGGAAGATTTGCCACCATCATCACCACTACTTCCTCTGTTTGTACGCCACGCAAGCCATGCTCACCAATGCTTCTTCTGGTTTTGCATGGTGAGAGATATTTTGGCTGGAAACAAGGAGCTTCTACTAATGTGCCAGATTTGGGATAGTATTGTTGGTTTTTTATGTGGAGAAGACTCTCAAATTTATTGGATAAAAGCTTGTCAATTTATATAGTCTTTCTCTAACTAAAATTTAAAAATCAGATAACATCTAATCTAAATCAGCATAAAATAAAATCTGAACTTAAAGAAAATATTCTAATAACATCTTTGACTGTTTCAAAGTCACATGTTCAACAAGTATAAATGGCAAAGTTCTAGTGTCTTAGGGCTGTAAAATAATAATTAAAAAAATATGCGTCACTTGTTTTCTAAATTTTGTGTTATAACTTTGGATTTGTACAGACTTATTATTTTTTTAGTATATATATTAATTACATACTAGATAATATGATTAATTAAATAAATAATTTACTTAGGAACAAGTTTTTAAATTTACATGTCTTATGAATTTGAATTAATGTAATAACACTTAGAAATAAGTTTCTAGACGTATTAATAATTATAAATATTAAGATTGAATTTAATTAAGTTTATAAGTTTAATAATAATTGAAAAAGTTTTTAATTAAATTAGATTATTATTGTAATTAGTTTAGTAAGAATTAGAGATAAGTTTCTAATTGAATCAAATTCATAATTTAATTCAATTAGTTCACTGATAATAAAAAATGGGTTCTAACTAAATTAAAATAGTTATAATTCCTCATTTAGTTAGTTCAAATAATAATTAAAAATGTGATTTTGAGTATATTAGAGTAATTATAATTTCATTATGAGCATGAGTGCATTATTGTGTTAGCTAAGTAATTTATTTTATGATTTCTAGATTTCTTGAGTGGCTTATAATTCCTAAAATTTTATTTTCATGAAAATGCCCATTGTGATAAGGTCATCCAAATTTTTACGAATTGTGCATAAATGAGATGAGTCATCATCATGTAATTACATATTTTAGATGCAATACCTATCTGGAGAAGATCTAACGCAGAATGTTATTACTGTTAATAACTTAACACAAGCTGTATTAGAAGGTTATTTTACTTTCATAGATGTTAAGAGTGAAGTACACAACTTTACTCTCAACATTATCACAACAAGAAAATTAACTGTTAAGCATAAATTAACTGTTAATCATACTCCAGAATTTAGATTTGCCTAATCCAAATCCAAATAGTTGTTTAGGATGTTGTATCCTATCGGCTTCCTAATAAAAAAAAGTTAGAAATATTGCATATCAAGCTTTGAGGGCATTCTCACGTGAATTAGTTGACTCTATTTCACATAGGGTTCATTACATTTAGATAATGTCCATGTTAAGTGATCATGATCATTATATATTAGACTAAGTTGTATTGAACTATGTAAATTATGTTCATTTATATATGTCCAGCTTGATATTGTTCATTTTATCTTTAAATATTTTATATGAACATTTTACCTAACAATTCTTCTTAAATATAGTAATTAGTATTTAGTTGTTATATGAATGATAATTGAAAACATACGCGATCTTTCGATTTTGTAAGGAATTAAAATCTGAATATTTATTTTATATATATGGCATGACATTGATGTGCATGTATATAATTTCTTTATTCCTATAGAAAGTTAGTATTTCAGTTGTGGCTATTGCATTAAAGACTATTATTGTTTAACTTAATAAGGGAGATAAATTAAATGACAACAATTATAAAATTTGGAGTATGACTAAAAGAGTAAGAGGCTCCAAAAGCATTAAGAAAAACTCATTCGCCTGTATTACATCTTTAGGCAGCATGGATAATGATATAT
The DNA here is from genome assembly GCA_027568915.1 of Erythroxylum roraimae. Classification (NCBI taxonomy): domain Eukaryota; kingdom Viridiplantae; phylum Streptophyta; class Magnoliopsida; order Malpighiales; family Erythroxylaceae; genus Erythroxylum; species Erythroxylum roraimae. The sequence continues at coordinate 17,614,586 of JAOSBL010000210.1, forward strand.
TGCATGAGTTCTAAAAGTCCAAAAATGCTAAAGACATTAGTTCTGCTTTAGTTGTATATTTCTTAAGTATCACAGTGACCAAAGTCAGGTCATCCACCGTCAGGTTTGACATATATAAGAAATGACCAGCTCACACATTACAAAACCCTTTAAAACACATGTCAAACTTTATAAGTGAAGTGTGAGATATTGTTCATGATTTATCCAATGAATAACATTTACAACTTGTGATTTGTTTGCTACCTCGGCATTGGGAGCATATAAAGAAGTATCTAACTCACAATGATAACATCAAGACCATGGAAGATGCTACGAGACATCTGAGAGGCTAACTCCTGCATATGGGTTAAGTATCCTTCATGTATTTTTCTTATCCAATCGTGCGGGAAACTCCTCAGCCCCAAAAACCCCTAGCTACCTTGGGCAACTACTACATGGAGCAAAGGCAACCAGATCCTCTGTCCAGTTTTACTCTGTCTTATTCTGTCTTATAGAATCTCAGCCATTTATTTTGCGGGACCCACGCGGGCCTTATGTGGGCTCTACATAAATAAATGGCTGAGATTTATTGGACACAATAAGACACCATAATATTGGACAGAGGATCTAAACTCGGAGCAAAGTGCTCTAACTTAAAGTCCCCTTTTTCCTATGGTTGTTGCTTCTAGGTAGAATCCCTACTCTAGATAGGCTTTAATTTCTTAACATTCCTAATAGATGCCCTCTTTTCTCACAAGCACCATAAATTGTAAGCCACTTATTCTTTCCCCGTGACTATACCAAACACGTGTGGCATGCAATAAACTCCTTTTGCCCACTTGGGACCATAAGCATCAACGTGAAGTTAGCCCAACAGCCCTTCCATCCAATTGACAACCAACGATAAGCAACTCACGGTTGTCAATACATTCACAGTGCAACTGTTGGTTTATGCCCTTACAGCCAATTTTTGGTTGTATATTTAGTTGTATAAATATTTTTATTTATTCAATAAAAGGCATTCTTTATCTTTGTGTATTTGTTAATTATTTAATTATTAATCATAAAGATAAAACCCCTAGAATAATTGTTATGCAATTAGAAATTATAATATGACTATAATTATGAGATCAAATTGAATTTTGTATTATTCCTAAAATGTTCCTAGTCATAGTTTCATCAAGACGGGGTATTGGTGAAATGGTTAGACTAGTACATATTTGTTTTTTTCTTATGAAGAAAGTAATCGATCTCATAGATTAAAATGTGAAGATACTTAAACAAATATATGGGTGCTTATTAGAGAATAAGTTCACTGAATTGACCCAATCATGAGGATCCCAAATAGAACATTACTTGTGTGTCTGTAGATTATCTCATTATGATAGTTGTATAATTAATCCTTAGACTTGAGATTACCAAAGTTATCTCATGTAGGAATTACTAAGTTTTGATGCTACTTATGTTCTATTCTTGGAGTAGTTCAATTCGGTAGTTATTGGATATAGTATGAACTATGTGGAGATAGTTGAGTAAATCAATAAAGAATTCGTTATCCCAAAGTAATTAGGGAGAATGTTCTACTGTTCTTGATTAGTAATGAATTTGGGAATCTCTGGCCAGGGTAAACTGAAATTTGGAAAAGTTGTTTTCAAATGTCAATTATAAATCATTTACTAATTAGCAAGAACGAACATGATTGGATTATTTAGAGCAGACACGAATTTCATATTCTAATTCCAATTAGAACATTAGATGACGAAATGATTAATTTATAAGGATTAATTCATAATTATAATTAAAGTTTGACTTTAGTTGTAATTTTAATAAAATCCAAAAATATGAAAAATAAGATTTTTCATATAAAAGGAAAAATTAGAAAAATTGGAGGCTAGCACTTCTTATATTTTTCCTCTCAAATTGGATTTGAGTTTTTTTCTGAATAAATTTGTGGATACCATTAGAGGTCGGATAATTGAACGGCTTGTGGATTGACGGATTCAAAGAAGCGGGAAATTGTAACAAGAAATTGAAACAAGTTAGTATAACTTTGTAAATTTCTTGTTTTATGCTTCTATTTAAATTCTGTTAAAGTTGATTCTATGGAAAAAAAATTTATATTATTTCCTCTGCGCTAAGATTTAATCTTACGTTATTTTTCCATTAGTGGTATCAGAGCCACCTTTAACAGTTTTAATTTTGATTCATGACTAAATTTTGATTTGGTTATAATATGCAAAAGTTGCATATTTTACGTTGAACCTGTTTTGGTTGGTGATCTGAAATTTGATTTTAGAAAGCTTTTGTGGTGATACACGTTCACTGCATGGCTTAGGTTTTTTAATAGTTGCTCTTAAGTTTCATGCATGTTCTTACTGATCAAATAATTTTCTAGAAATTTTTGTTCTTAATTCTGCCGAAAGTGTTTCGGGAATTAGGTAGGAGATGTTTTATTTGTTAGTAAACTACTGTTAACAATAGAGTTTACTATGTCTGGAAAAGGTGTAATACGGTTATATGCATTTCTGGAAATATGGCATAAATGTTCTTGTGCTTCTGGAAATAGTGAAAATGTTTCATGTATTTCTAGCACTGATTTTTATTTGATCTTTGTTGTGCTTTTTTTTACCTGTGCGCTGTTTCTCGAGAACCATACGAAGAGTTACATGTTTTATTGTTGTCCTTTCTTTTCATAACTGAACAATAAAAACCGAAACTGTTGATTTTCTTCATGTACAATTTCTATTGATTTTCTGGTTTTAAATGCATAATGTACGCTTAGCTCTTGGTTTATTAACTGCAACGTATGCTTTGGGTTATTAACTGCAAAAGGTTGCGAAACAGACAAAGGATTCTGTCTATTTACTCAAGCATGTTACTTCATTAAATCAACCTTCTTTTTACGTTGAAGTTGGCCATTATGTTTGTTTGTTATTAATTGTTTTTTCATTCCATGTTATACGTAACAAATGCTTGGATAAAGTATGCTTCAATGAATGTTGTTGTATGTTTAGTGAATTTTTTATTGCACTTCATAGCTGATGAAGATTAGGAACACCGGAGGTAGATGTAGCCACTGGTGGTTAGAGAACCACCACCAAACACTCTAGAGAGCTTTATCTCTCTAGAGGTTTATGTATTTATATTAGTATATTTATACCGAAACAAATGGCGTAGAGTGTCTTGAGGTAGTCTGAAAAAGGAGTAAGGCAGAATAAATTATTGTTCTGTTTTATAAAAATAAATAAATAAATAAACCAGAAACACGAAGGTTTCTGGAGAAGAAGGGAGCGTGCAAAGCTAATGGACAATAGCTGGCACTGCACTAGCAACGCCAGCTGTGTTTTATTTATTTATTTTTAATTAATTTAATTTTTCAAAAGTTGATTAATTAATTTTTTTAAAAAATTCTCAATTTATTTTTCATAATTAGATTATGTCAAATAAATTTATATAATGAGATTATATTATTTAGAATGAGACCTTATTTTAAATCCCTCATTAAAATATTAAGTACATGTTTAGAACATGAATAATGCCTTCTATTATTATAGGATTAAACTAGAGTTTTGTTTATTGTTAGACTTGTTGAGTAGACTCAAGGCCGCTTTAACTCAAACATGTTTAGTCTTATAACGATGGGTTTTACTTAACTAAATTTATATGATTTGGATGAGTAAACTCATGATCATATTAATTTAGAGGCAAGGTTAGGATAATATTATTAGATATGTTTTTGGCAAAGAGTTGTCTCCTAACGGATCTAGGAATCACATAGGATGTGATTGATAACATGTTATCTACCTAATTTTAATTTAATTGGTTTGTTAAGCAAACTCAAGATCAATTAAATTAAAATGGGATCCTATCCTACTAGGAAATTATGTGATAATTTCTCGAATTAATAGTGAGGGCTATTAATTTGTTTAAAATAATAGAAGTAACCAAAATTTTAAAGTCCATATTTATTTGGTTTTATGGCATAAACTAAATTTTGTTTTTTGACGAAACAGTTTTTGAAAAATGAGTACGAACTTATCCCTGAAGAGCATCGTGGATGCAAACAAATTGACTGGACCAAAATTTTCAAACTGGCTGCGTAACCTTAAAATTGTTTTAAGGCAAGAAAAAAATTGTACGTTCTTGATATCGAGCTTCCACTTGAACCTACACAAGATGCTGCCAATAAGGATCGGGAACATTATCAAAGTCATATAGATGACAATGAATAAGAGACATGTGTGATGTTAGCCAACATGTCTCCTGAGCTTCAAAGGCAACATGAAAATATGAATTCAAGGGAAATGTCCCTACACCTTCAAGAGTTGTTTGGTGCTCATAATCGGGTGGAGAGGTTTGAGATTGCAAGAGCTCTGTTTCAATGTCGGACGACTCCTAGATCATCAGTGAAAATTCATGTTCTACAGATGATTGGCTACATTGAAAAATTAGGCTAATTGGGGTATGACCTAAACCTCGAGTTGAGCATTGATTTAGTGCTCCAGTCTATTACTCCGATTTTTCACATTTTATTATGAACTTCCATATGAACAAAAAGAAAATGTCATTGGCTGAATTACTCAACATGCTCAAGACCGCTGAGGGATGCCTTAAGAAGGAATCTAGTTATGTTCTTGTTGTTGGATCTTCTTCTTCTAAGAATAAGGGTAAGACCTGAAGAAGAAGAACAAGAACAAGAACCAGAAGGCTTCTGCTAAAGTAGCAAAGCTAGTAGGCGATGTCAAGAAGAAGAATGACAAGGGCACCTGTTTTCATTGTGGCATAGTTGGACATTGGAAGAGGAACTGCAAAACTTATCTTGCTAGCTTGAAGGAAAATAAGTTAAACGTAACTTCAACTTCAAGTTTGTTTATGATTGAAATCAATCTTTCTACTTCTGTTTCACAATCTTGGGTATTAGATACCAAATGTGGTTCTCACATTTGTAACAATGTGCAGGTACTGACGGACAGTAGAGCGTTGAGAAAAGGTGAAGTGGACTTACGAGTTAGTAATGGAGCAAGAGTTGCTGCATTAGCTATTGGAACTTGTAGTTTAGCTTTGCCTTCTGGTCTTGTACTTGAACTA
>JAOSBL010000210.1:17657560-17670161 GCA_027568915.1 Erythroxylum roraimae
GGGGGGGGGAGAGAGGGGGTGAGAGGAGGACCTTTCGGGTGAGTTTAGTGAAAAAGAAAACGACGTCGTTTGGTGTTAAAACGCTAAAGCTGATGCAGACGATGACATTTGCCTTGAAAATTTACAGATGGAATTTACTGACGGACAAATTTCCATCGGTAAACTCAAAACTTTATTATTCCCCCGACAATTCCCTCCATATTTACCGATGGATATTTTACACCATCGCTAAAGTCTATTGCAAATTTTGCTGGGATGATTTCTCTCCATATTTAGCAATGAATTTTACTATCACCGCTAAACAAAATTTTTTCGACAATGTTACCGATAAAAATTGATTTTTTGTCGGTAATTTGCAACGGTTTTATTTCCGTCGGTAATTTTCTATCGCTAATTCCTACTTTTCTTGTAATGGTTGTACCCCAAATAAGCGTCTATGAAACTAAGCCATCAATGACCAAAAATGATATCTATAAATTAATTAATTTTAAGGGAAGTGTAGCTATCTTTAAGACATACCTTTATTTGGGTTTGTGAAGTTAATGTATATTCTCCATTTGCCTCTTAGCTTCCTCACTAAAGTTACATCTGTCAGCCACTCTAGCCATTATTCTTCTTTGATGAAGTGAGTTTGTTGTAGCTTTTGCACCTCTTCACCCATAGCTTGTTGCCTCTTAATGAGGTGAGTTTGTTGGAGTGAATAGTATTGATACAAACTCGTATTTTATTTTATTTCATCCAATTAATTTCAATTTAGATATATTTAGACGCAATATCATACAATCTATTTCAATTGTATCCTTCATTTTTAGCATATTTATTTTGCATTGTACTTTTTATGTTCAATTTGCTTCAATTTACATATTTTTAGTTTTAATTTTTATTTATTATTCTCAACTTTATTCCTTCGTCTTAACTAATCTTAGTTAAATTGTAATTTTAGATATTTATCAATAAAAAGATTTAACTAGTGACTAATTTCTCTTAATTGTAGCTTTTACTTATTTTATTTTATTATAATTAAGGTTTATTAGGACATTTTATTTAATTTTGAAGAAATTGGTCACAAATAAAAATAAAGAGAGAGATAAAAAAAGGGTTAAAGGTTGAAAATAAACTAAAATTCATTAAGGAACCTAATTATAACTAGAAAAGGGCTTGGTAATAATGGAAGAGAAAAAGGTTAATTGAAAAATAAAAAGAGCTAAAACGCACTCTATTAAGAGATAAAATGGCACAAAAGTGGCTCCTAAAAAAGTGAAAGAGTCAAACTCAAGCATTCCAATTTTCAAGATTATAGAGACAGAGTTACCATTGAGAGTTGCCTAACCCCCTCCCTCTGGTGAAAGCTAGAGGCATTAAAGAGTCAAATGGGAGCCACCAAGACTATAAACGACAAGCAACCTAGGTTTAGGTCTCTTCTAGATATTTTTAGTACTAGGTCTTAGGTTTCATTTACAGTTGGAATCACTGAATTTGGAGTTTTGTAGACTAAATTATGGGAAAAACACTAGGAATGTTCAAGGAAACCGAGAATCCTAATATAATTTCACTAAACATAGTTAGGAAAACTTACCACTTCCTTCAATTCATGCTCCAACATTCACACAATTCATAAGGAAATTCAAGTTTCTAGCTTAAGCATTCACGTGACCAGCTAAAGAGAAAGGACAAAAGTGGTTTAACATACCTAAAATCAGATGGTAGGTGTTGTCCACAATTTCTAGCTTAAACACCATGCTGAATTTATTTCCTAAAGGCAATAACTTGGAAGACCTATGTGTGAAGGGAGCAGCTGCAACTTTTTCATCATCGATTTTGGTCCAAAAGAGAGTTAATGTTTCGGTGGAATGAAAGTGGAGTAGCTCCCATCATCTTTGTTTTACATGCTACACATTGAAGAGGCTTGTCCACACGTTGCATTGTTTACTTCCAACATCTATCCACTTTTTTAATTCCCACCATCTTTTGTTTAATTAAGCCACTAACTTGTTGTATCATCCACGACAATTCTTGTTCCCTAAATATAACAAATTGTTCAGATTTTTTCACACCAAAATGACACACGTCCATACCATATATTGATCTCACATGTAATGAATTTTATGTCCCTCACATCTACTCCTTCATAAACGTGACAGCATATGGTTTTCATGCATTCTTGTTCCAAAATAATAAGAACTTCTTCATGTACATGACAACTACCACTTCAGGCCTATTCACATGTACATGTATTATTTCTTGTCCAAAATAATTAAGTGGATTAAGAAAATTTTGTCCAATTTCGGTAAAAATTTCATGTCCACTTAATAACATGCTACACCTAAATATATCAACATATAAGTTGGATTGATTTACTTTAAGTATCCGTAACTATAACTGATTCTTATGTCCTTATGTTTCAGGCCAAGAATGCTTCAAATTTACTCCATAGTAATTTAAAACAAGGTCAATCTTGATCTATCATAAATCTATTTGATTGAATTTATTTTTGGCCCATTTCTATACCAGTCAACTCCAATATTTTTCGACTATCGTTTGACTTTAATACTTGTCATTTAGGGTTGGGTTCCTAATTCACCTTTTTGCAAAAATAAAATTTACATTAGCTTGAAAATATCATTCACAAGAAATGAAATTTTATAGACACGTGAAAAGAAAAGTTTTAGGTTTTACAAAATTACCTAAAATCTCTCTTTCCAATTCCTATGGACTATTTTCCACTATATATTTAACTACCATTGAGATAAGATAATAAATGTGTATATCTAAGTTTGATATCCTGTTAGAAATATTCCTTTTCAAAGTTTAATTTTGTATATTAGTAATGTTATTTTCTAATAACAATAATATATGATGCAATCATTTTTTTTACTTAGATGTATATATTAAATCTTATGTCTAAATTATTAATAAAATATTAAATATTTTTGTATACAAACGATAATTCGTAAAATGTATGCTTCACATAAATCAATTTACAAATTAATTAACAATTCAAAGAAGTAATTTTCATCTCATTTTTATGATTATTAGAATAAAAATTATCTATAAATAAATAAATAAGACTTCATTTCTTCATGAAGCCATTCATAAAAATACTCAATGTCAATACTAGACACAAAAATTTAGCAACATAATTTACATAACAATTTTCCCATAAATACAATTAATTTTATTTTACAAAAGTAAAACTACATAATTTATACTTTACAATTTATTATACCAACACTCAAAGTCTTAGAACTCAGCAGTTAAGTCTTAATTGTCAACACAAGTAATAACAAAACCACACCTCTAGCTAATAATGGGAGAAAATGACAAAGGAACAACATGCAATGGATAACGAAGGAGTTACAACATGCAATGAGGAGTAGACGGAGGAGGAATAACCTATAGCGTGCGAGGGGAGAACAACATACAGAATCAACAATGTAGAAGGAACCAAGCAGTATAGAGCAAATGACAATGGATAATCGAGAAGTGATAGAGACAGTGTAAGAACAATGTTGAAGGTTGACAAAGTTAAGAGAAAAGCAAATGAAGGTTGTGGGTTATAGTGAGAATGAGAGTAAAAGCAGAGTTAAGGTAGTTAGGTTAGGGTTTAGGAAGTAGTGATTTAGATTTTTTTTAATTAAGTCCTCAACTTTTCAAAATTTGTAAATCTATTCGGTATTTTTAGTACTAGTGATCTGAGTATAATATAATAGATTTTGTACCATTTTTTGACTAGTAAAATTGGTACACATTCATTTCTTTGATAGATTGTGCTAAAGTATCATTTCCCACATACACGACATTGCCACAAAGGACCATAATTTTGCAAAGAAAGGGCTTTGGAGCATTTGATTCATTTGCTTCATGCTTATAAACATAAAGTAGCACCCAAGTGGTCTGATTAGAGTGATTGTGCTTTAACAAATCAATTCTAATGGTTAGAGATTTAATACTTTTTTAGTTAAATCATTTTATTTATCAATAGAAGTGTTGGCTCACTCACGTAAATTATAAATTATTACATGAGAGTTATTTAGTATATACTTAAATCATAACAATTGACCTCGTTAAAAATTAAAGAAATACCACCATTCTTACATGTTTATAGGAAGTTGGGGATGGGATATGGCTTACTGTAACTCTTGGAAATGTTTGGGTGAAGCACCACTCTCTCTCATAAAGATTTTGTTCCTTCAAATTGGAGGACATCAAGTATAAGAATAAATCTTCTGAGAAATAAAGGCCTAAGAATTTATAAGCAAAGAAAGAAGCATTAACAACAAGTGCTACAGAAACCCAAGAAGATCACCAATCCCTTGATCTAAGTTGTCCTCTATGTTCCAAAGAGAATGAAACACTAGATCACATATTCTTTAAGTGCTTTCAAACTAAGCAGATATAATGTGCATTTCTCAACCTATTTAAACTACAAAATCGAAATCTTAGCTGGATGAATTACTTAATTTGAATTAAAAAGTTGAGATGGATTAATAGGAACGATCAAAAGGTCTTCAAGATTGGCCTTACTATGTTGGTGAATTATATATAGAGGATAAGAAGTACTAAAATCTTTGAAAAGACAGAAGAGTTCAAGGAATATAGGTGGATGCAATTTTACCTCAAGTTAAGAATGACAATTATGGTTACTGTTGATCAAAAACTTATTTTCAATCATATTAAGCTGCAACTAAATTTATTTAAAAATGCTATTATTGGATTTCCTGTTATTATAGTTAATTGAATTTTATATTAGTTCCTCCCTATGGAGTTGCAACTTGAATCATTATGTAATTTTCACCTTTTTTTAATATGTGACTTAACTCATTTTATTGATATTTATTTAATTGATTATGTGTTTTAATATTTTGAATTGATTTTTGAGGTTGTTTCTTAACTTTTTAAAACACACTAGTTGGCCTATAATAGAGTGTTGTCGATCTATATCCTAAAAAATCATTTCATTTGTTTTTTCAATGAGTTCGCTTATAAAATGGGTGCTCTCCTCTAGTCAACCAATCAAGCACATTAGTTAACTAATGTATTTAAATGGTCAACCAATATCTCCTTGCATAAGATTTTTTTTACTTTAGTGAGTTTGTAGCCTATTTGGTCAATCAATGTGGTTGACTCCACATAAATACTAGGCAACCAATGAAACTATGCGGTCTACTAGCCTTCACATTTTAAGGGCTTCCTCCTTCTCTTTTCTTATATTTTATAGTTGTTTTGTTTATGTCTTCCAAAAATTTATACACCTCATTATTTTCTTTGAAAAACACCATCTCCCATTTCATAAAAATCAAATAGATTGCATCAAAATAAAATTTGTCATTTTTAGGTTTCAAATTTGAAGATTTTTAAAAATTTTCATAATTTAGAGCTATCTTTTTAAATTGATTTTTCCTTAGTCAAATTGAAAAAGGAGCCTATTAGTCCTTAATGGCACTAAAGGAGTGAATTAGGTGTTTATAAAATTCAAGAATTTTTCTAACTAATGTACTCGATTAATGATAATCAATATGAATTTGGATAAAGAAATTATTTAATATAAATTAATCAAAAAATTGAATAATAATTTAAAGAGGATAGGGAAGACAAAATAAAAACCAATTTATAGTGCCTCAACAAACAACTCTTGCATATATCGACTCCTAAAACTCTTCTTAGAATTCTACTATAATTCTTCTTTCAAGGTGAATAATAACTTTAGTACATTCTTTTTCAATAAAGATAGATCCTTCTTTCAATCTTCTTTCAAGGTGAAGAGAAACTTTAATCCCACTTGGAACACTTAACACCTCAATAAAGGATTACAACATAAAAATATCTCACTTATTTTTTTGATTACTCTAAAGAGGCTTAATTACACAAATATAAATCTATGATGCTCAAATGATTAAAAAACACTTAGAACATCCTGAATACCAAAGATTGAACTCCATGAATAACTACACCATTCTATCTCCTTGAACACCCTAACTACCAAAGTTTGAACCCTTTAATCTCTTTCACTTTAACCCCCATTCACTTTGCCTCTTGAATGCATGCTATATGATTCTTATATTTATCTAAAATCTCTACTAATTCCAATGACTTCCTTATGTTTCAAGAAACTATCCACAATTTGTCAACATCTTCTCTCTTCCTAGAGCCAAAAAACATTAAAGGACTAGCCTTGACACTATTATTTAAAGTTAAAGCGGCCACTCCTACATTAACACCAAACACAAGCTATACAAAATAAGCACAACAAGTCCCTAAATGACACTAATACTATTCAATAAAATAAACAAGGATTGGAGCTTAAAAACAAACCAGTTAAAAGAAAATAAATAGCTACAATAAAAAGGAAGAATGAAAGCAATCACAAAAAATAATAACAAGTGCAAATAAATAAATAAATATCTAGGAGTATGATTTAACTTTACTAACCAAAAATAAAAGACCTTTCTTATTCTTCTAGAAAACTTGCAAATGAACTATAAAGTCACAAAGGCAAAGGTCAAAAACTAAAAACAGCGAAAGAAGAACCAAATATAAAGATTTGGAACTTTATAGACGTTGAACTCTTTAAAAGATGAATTTATTATCTTCTAATCATCAGAAGGAAGAAGTTGATGTTCGACAAAGATAGACCTTTTAGATTAAGTACCTAGCAATCCTACAACATTAATCTTGCAACGTATCAAAAATTCAAGAAAAATGTTCAAGATAAAATTAAAAAAAGGCAAAAGGTCCTTTAAAGCTTGTAATTTCACTTCTTATATCATTAACCATACGACACATCAAGAATTCATAGAAAACAATAATATTAAAATAAAAAAAAGGTCTTTTAAAGCTTGGATTTTTACCTCCTAAAATATATCAAGCACAATATATCAATAATTCATGATAAACATTCATGTTAAAACGGGAAGTAACATAAAGGTTCCTCTAAAATTTGGAATTTCACCTCCTAATATTTTGAATTCATTCTTGGAATGGTGAATATTGCTATAGGAACGAAAGGAATGCTAATGAAACACATAAAAAGGAATTGGAAATTTAATAGTTTCAAACAACCAAATTATGCTTTCAAAAAGGAAAACACCATCACTAAAAAGGAATAAAGTACTAAAATAAGAGGAAGAAGAAAAAGTCAACTACAGTCTGTTTTAATCAGCAATATAAGTTATTAAAAAAGGTTGAGAATTTGTTATTTGATTACCAAGATGGAGTCTTAAATTTAAAAAGATAACAAAAGATTAAGCTTCAAATAAGTCTATTGAAACCAAAAGAAGTATAATCACCAATTTACACACTAAGAGCTGAGTAGACAATAAGAGTAAACCCATTAAAGATGGTAAAGATTTTGATAAAGCAAGAGCAAAGGACCAAAAACACCAACAATACCCAATAACAAATATCTAGTAAAGAAAGAGAAATAAACAAGAAAATGTCAATAGAAAAATACCAGAGCTTTATGTGTCTAAGATTGCAGAAAATTTTAAAGATAAAAAAACCTAATAAATAAATAATTATTACGATTCCTCAAAGCTGAAGCAACTTATTATGAGACTAAAGGTACTTAAAAGGAATAAAGGCAGGTAAAAACAAGATAGGAGAGTGTGCAACCAAAACAAAAGGTGGGGTGGGAAAAAATGTAGTAGATGAAAATAAAGTGGTATGAATCAAAAGGCAGATGGGTGCTTACAAAACAAAAACAAAAATACACGAGCATAACTATGTCTAAAAGAATATCAAACAATGGGAGATAATCTCTATTAATTACCTTAATAAACAAGAAAAGAAGTGGTTTAACAACAAAATGATTGACGGGCAACTGGCATTTGCAAAATTGATAAGATATAACTGTAACTTGGAGAATCTGAGAGAACATGTTGTAGTATCTATAACCCAACTCAAGAAATAACAAATCTAGTGATTTAACAGCAAAAAGGTTGATAGAAACATCCCTAATTATATCTAATTTGAAAATTCCTAATTTTGGTATTATATCTAAGTTAAAAATTCAATTAAAGTAATAAGGGCAAGTTTTGACAAAATTAGGGTTTAAGAAAATTTCAATAAATCAATTTCATAAAAGAGTATATTATTTTGAAATCCCCAAAATTTCAAGAATAGTAATGTGAAAAAATGCTCAAAATGCCAAAATTGAGCAAATCAAAGATGCATCAATATAATTTTACGGAAGAAAACATTGACTTCTTTTATAATTTAACTATGCAAGTATCAATTTAAAAATATAGCATTTAACTAATAAAATATTAAAATCCACAAATTCAAAATCCAAAAATAATGAAATTTCAATTTGATTCAATTTAACAAGCTTTTAATGAAATAAGGGATGATGTTTTCCAAGGAAAAGAGTAAATTATCTAGGATTTTGAAGATATAAATATAAATTATGATAAAAAATAAAAAAGTAGAGGAGAGATTAAAAGTAGGAGGAATGATCAACTATAAGGCTTAACTGATCGACCAATGATGGTGTTTCAAAGAGAAGGAAAATTGAGTCGTGGAGGCATGGTGAAAGAAAAGAAGGCTTGACTTTGAAACTCGAGCCTTATAAATAAAAGATGCGGTTATATCATCATTCCATAGGAGATATGTTAGTCCCAGTATACTAGAAGCAAATGAAGTACAAGCCAATCTTGTCGTACAAAGAGATGAAGACTATGTTTAGGATGAATTATATGACAATGATGATACTTGCAAATATAATAACAATGAAGAGTCGAATCATAATGTAATTATGGATGATTGGATGTATGAACAAAGTGGTCTTTATATTCTCTCAAACATGATGTTGGTAACATTTATGTTGAACCTGTGTATATTGTTGATGATTGACTTATGTTAATGCTCTTATTGTTACTGATTGAATGTATGTTGATAATGGTGATTGCTTGTGTAGCAAAGTGGTCTTTATATTGTCTCAAATGTAATGTTGGTCAATTTTATATTGAATATGTGTGTATTGTTGATGATTGACTTATGTTTATACAATTAACATTAATGATTTAATGTCTGTTGATAATGATGATTGGATGTATTGTAACGTACTAAAATTTATATTTTTTATAGATATCTAATATAGTGGCACCCGGTAGAAACAAAGGAAAGAAGGTGGCAATTATGGAAATTGTAGAACAGAGGGATAAACAACTTCTACCAGATCAATTAGTTGGTGTCATCAATTCAATTCATAGCTAACAACAACATTCTAGCTCAAACACCAATGAAATTAGTCATGCATAACTTCATTCTACCTTAAACAACAATAAATCAACTAGTTTAGGTTTGGTAATCTTTAACACCTACAAATAGACTTATGCTCAAATATATGCTTATATTATTCTAATATTTCCTTATCATTGTTGACTTGTTGTCAGGTTCCAATGGTAGTATTAAAAAAAGATGTAGAGGTAAAACTAGAGGTTGTGAATTGCAATGAATGAATGTTGAAATGAATAGCAAGTTGTTAACATAGATTGATACCCAACAAGGTCGTCCTATAGATAAGATCCAATACGTAAAATTTTCAAGTGTGAATTGGGATAATTGCGAGAATAGAATTACCTTGTCTAAAACATGTTAAGGATTTGAAGGATGACAACTAGCAAGAAAATAATTTGGATAAACTTGTGGCAATGATTCAGTGTATTTAACTATATACAATATGGTTTCAATTATTTTAAGATTAATTATACTTTCACTTATTGTTCACAGTCGAAATTGAATTTTGTCGATATCGAGAATGCAGATGTTTCCAACCGCATGACTTCATTATTGAAAAAAAGTCTAGGGATCATTGTTTTAAGTTACACTGGTATTATAAATCTTTTCCTTCTGATGCAAAGGCAAGGAGACATTTTCCTGAGCGAATGTCTCAAGAAAATTGGAATAATTTATGTGATTATTGGGCTGACCAGAAAGTTCAGGTTTGTTTTCTTTCCCTTCACATTTGCTTCCATTAATCTTGTTAGATGATTTAATGACTACCTATTCTTTTTTTTAGGAAAATTGTGAGAAGGCAAAGGTTAGTAAAGGAAAAATGAAAACATCTCACAATCAAGGGCCCAAATCATTTGTAGTTGCTTATAATTAGTATGTACGATCTTTGTTTTCAAGTTATAATTATATCAATAATCATTATATTATTTATTGTTCCTTGTTTTTTTTTTTCACAAAACAGAGTGAGAAGTAACTACATGGAAAAAATTGTAACAGGATCATACTATACAAAGTTACTCACCATAAGGAAGGTAAAGGGTGAATGTCGGAAGAAGCAGAAAATAACTACGTAAGTATTTTTTTAATATTTTAGTTAATTTATTAATGTAGTAGTAAGTAATAATATTTGGATTGAATATTGATTTTGTTTTTTAAATTTTAGAATAAGATGCAAGAGTTGTCAGAGAAATCAATGTTTGAGGGGAGTGAGGTCAATGTAGAAGACATTTGCATTACCATACTTGGCACACGTTTTGGCAATGTCAACGGTCTTGACTTTGTCCCTAAGCTAAATGTTTCAACCTTATCAAATAAAACAATCATTCAATAACTTCAAGAAGAAAACAAGATGCTTGAGGTTGAATTACAAAAAATTATAGCAAAATTAGCCAATCATGATAAGATATTCAGAAAATTACTTTGCTAGGATTATGATAACAATGAAGATGAAAGCGAATGGTATTAATTACATCTCTTATACTTTTTTCTTTTTAATTCCTGTTTGTATTAGATTTAAATTTAATACTTTTTTCTTAGATTATAGAATTAATGGAGATGCAACAACTGAATGATTATGTCATTAATGGTAAAGTTATGTGATGTTTGCTTTAATTAGAACTTATTGTTTCAATAATCACAATATTTTTAATATATATTGACTAAGCCTTTTGGATTATTACAGATTCATTGATATGGACAAACCTAGCTAATCATTCCAGTTATGTTGTAATTTTTTTTGTAATCTCAACATTTATAATTTGTAAATTGGTCTTTGTATTTATTATTTTGTCTATAATAATTGTTAAATTTGTAATTAAAATCTTGTCTACAAAGAATTTTTTTGTTAGTATAATTTAATGATATTTTACTTTTTATATACAACACTTCAAATTATCAAATATTTTTATACAATTTTTTGGTATAATAAATACATTAATACATTATATACAATAATATAGATTAAAAATGTAACAAATAATTTATTCCAAAATTGTATAATATTTAGTTAAAACATAGCTAAAAACATTTGACTAAATTTTTTAAAGCATAGCCATCGGAAACGTAGCTAAAAAGTGTTCACTACGTTTCCAAAAACATAACAAAAAACTTTTGACTATAATTCTTGAAACATAGCTAATAGTTTTTAGCTACAAAAAAGAAGCATAGCCAAAACTATTGGTGAAGATTTCTCAAAATGTTTCTACTAGTTTTTGGCTACGAAAATAAAGCATATCTAAAAACTATTAGCAATGATTTCTGAAAACATCGTTTATAGTTTTCAGTTATGGAGATTTAGTTATGTTTTTGGCGATGAAATGAAAACGTAGCTAAAAACTATAGGCGACATTTTTTACACCTCTAGCTACGATTTTTTGTAGCCAAAGATTAACTTTGTTGTAGTGTATAAATTATAATTCACGTTTTATTATTATTTATATGTTAAACAATAACAAAAATAACCTAGTAAAAATCACGTTGATACGTAGGGTCTGGGTTATGTGTTAATCATTTTATATAATTTATGATCTTAGTTTTTGAAAAATCAAAATTCGAAAAAGTGTTGTAATTATGTCGCTAAATGAAGGATCAGATCCTAGCCTTACTGTCAATAAACTAAAACAATGACTACCATTTTCGTACCCTTGGTTTCCCATTTGTGTTTTATGGACTTTTCTGTCGACATGTTTCTTTCCTTACCTTTTATGGCTTTATATAAGTTTTTTTTCAAAAAATAGGTGATATATTCATTCAAAATGGTGGAAATTACAAAGAGATGTGAAAGTAATCTTCAACAGTTGGAGTAAGTACAAAACCAGCCAACTACTAATCTAAGAACACTTAAGTTGCACTATCTATATTCTGATTTGTTGCCTATTTCGGTTAGAAATGAGTTGTTGATGAGGAATTGCTATAATTTTCATTCTAAGCTTGAGATAGAACTCCATCTAGGTGTATTTGTTTTAATGATTCATTTTCCCAAATATCTTTGTGTTTCTCATCCTTCATATGACTAGCGTAGCAAAACTTGTCTTAAAGAGCTTATGATCCTCTTTACTTCTCCATTTCAGTTTATTTAACCAAGACAAACAATCCAACCAGCTAAAATTCATATCTTATAGCTCAAATAAACTAAAAAAATTCTCCAAAGTAGTTTTGTATGGCAACACTTAAAGAATATATGATCTAAAGTTTCATCAATAATAGAACATAATGGACAGGACTTGTTTGAGATTTGAAATTTAATCTTGTCCTTAGTTCCCAGCTTTTAGATGAAGTGAATCACACGTAAGTACAATGATAATCAATACACAAGAAGGGGGGTTGAATTGTGCTATCTTTTTCGTTAAATCCTTCTTGAATGCAAAAC
>JAOSBL010000210.1:17709213-17720848 GCA_027568915.1 Erythroxylum roraimae
CTACCATTTTTGTGAAGAAGTCAACTTATGATTTTGGTGATTGATTAGTGTGCGCTCACCACCATTGTGGAATGACGGCAAATGACCTACAGGGCTTTAAGCACAAGGTTTGGGACTCCAGATGTTGGGCTCCGGAAACGGGGTCCAACAGTTTTAATATATAATAGATTTTTATACTCTAAATCTTAAAATTTTTGCTATTAATGTTCTCCTATTAAATTGAATTCTACAAAAATATTCATGGAATATGTAATCATTTCCCTCAAACAATTAGTTTCTTTTGAGTCCTTTGGAGCTCCTATCATACTAGATAGTTCTCCTTTTGTTACGGTATTGAAAGATACCTTTCTAATACATTGTTCTATCCATTTCAAAAAGATCCCAGAAAATCTAAATATCTTAACAACCAGTTTGATTCGCTGGAATAAGAATTTTATTATCAACGTATTCTTAAAATTTTTTACTCCTCTGTTTGGTTAGAAAAAAGTACAAAGAATAACTAATCTTAGGTTTTGTTATTCCTTGACTTGGAGAATAGCTAAAGTTGATCTATACCTATCTTTATCTATTTCGAGCATGTTTGGAATAGATAAAAATGTGGGGGACAAAAATATCCTCTTTATGGCGTGAAAGGCTCGTCCGTTTTCACTCTATCTACCGCACGATTCTCTTCTCCACCAGAAACTTCATTTTCACACACTCTTCAAGCCAACCCAACGATTCTCTTCTTTGATGAAACTTCATTTTCACTTCTCCAGAAACTTCTCTATCGCGCGATTCTCTTCCCGTTCCTAACGCTCTCTCAACCTCAGTCAACTCTCCTAGTAGATAAAAACATAATCTCTCTACCTTAATATTCCTCCTTTTATTGTTGATGTTTTTCTATTGTTATGGGATGATAAAGTTGTACAATCGGTTGCTGTTTTGTGTTTTTTGATGGGCTTCGATTGAGTGAGGAATTAGGTTTTGTGCTCTGATTTCTCTCTTTATTGATGGGTTTCGATTGGGTGAGGAATTAGTGTCAATTTCCGCTGAAATTACTAATGGAGTAGAAGATTATAGAACTAAAACATCTGGTATAGTGTGAAGGAGGTTGTATTTTGGTGGTGGATGGAGAGGTAATTCATCTTTTTCTTATTTGAACGCTAATTTTTTGCGTCCAAGTTAGATTATTTGTTTTTAATTTTCGTTGTCTTTTTATATTAGGCATGGTCTGCATTTGTTCTTTACATATTCCATCTTTCTAAAGGTTTAATAAGGTTTGTTATTTTCTAGAAACCATGAATTGGACATTTGTTGGATCTTGAATTTTTCTAATTTCTTATTAATTGCTTAATTGGTTAATTATGTTTATTTGTTGGTTTAATTTTTATGGAGTTGGATCATTAATTAGAAAATGGCATGGGAAGAATTAGAAATCTACATTTGAATGGAAGGGTTAGGATTGAGTTAGCTTTTTAATTAGATGAAGAGGTTAGTTGGCATTAATTGAATGAACTAATGGCATTTTTGGAAAGGCCAAGTCAAGGAGGGGCATAATTGGAAAGGAAGGGAGAACAAAAGAGCAAAATTAGAAGAGAGGAAGAAGAAGGTGTCGTGAGCAACAAAAAGGAGAGAGAGAAAGTCGTGAGGGGGAGAGGGAAAAAGAGAAGAAAAATCGAAAATCCAAGGGAAAAAGGGAAGGAAATTCGTGGAAAGGAGAAGGAATCAAGGTTTTCAAGGTATGTTCTTCATCTTCTTTATGCTTTGGTTAAGATATGGGGTGTGGTTTTGTTGAAATGGAGAAAACCTAGAGAGAGAAAGGGGTTTGTGAAGGAAGAAGAAGATGATGAAATCTATAGGGGTTTTGGGTTTTTAAGCTAGGTGTGAAGTTTTCTAACCTAGATTGATTATGGGTAGGTTAGATTTGAGATTAATTAGGGTTAAATTCATTGGTTATGATTTTGGAAATTTGGGGGAAATTCCTAATTGAATTGGACTTGATTAGAATGTTGGTTATGTTTAGGAAATCAAGAGTCTATTCAAGGGCAAGAGGAAGGAGGCCATTGAATTTGGATTTCCAAGAGTACAAGGTGGGTAAATTATTTATAGTTATTGTGTGTTATGAGCAAAATGGCATGTATGTATGTGTTGTGTGCTAAATGACTTGCTTGAATGTTTATGATGTTGAAATGTTCATTATGATGTATGATTTGTGCTAGAACCATTGAAATGTGTGTTTGATGATGGTGTTATGCCATTTACTTGAATTATGGCATTTTGTATAAGAAAAGCATGAGATAATGACATTTTGATATGATTGTCATGCCATTGAATTTAAATCATGGCATTTTGATTAAATGGAAGGAAGAAAAGCTTGAGCATATGAATTTGTGAATGGTTAATTTAAGCATGAAAATTGATTGTGTTGTGGGCGAGAGAGGAACCGTTTCGAAGTCGCGTGCACGTTGACAGTAAAGCCTTCTCCCGGCTGCCCGCTTGTGGCCCACGAGATCCAAAAATGGACTCGTTTCGCTCACGGTGCAAACTTCAGTTTCGCCGTTTTGTTTCACGGAACCCTCGAGCCAATTGATTGTGTATTTGCATTTGATGTACTAAGTCATGCTTCGAATTGTTTTGCATCCAATGTGTGATGATATTTACAATTATGAAATGTGTATTGATTTCTAAATGTTGAACTTTCATTGTAAAGTGTATGCCTATGTGAATGGTCATGTGTATATATATATGTGTATGGGCGTTTGTGTGGCTCAACGCCAATGGCTATAAATATTTTAGCCACTGAGCTGTGAAGCTCAACCCAATATTTTTTTCCCACTCCTCAGGTGCAGATCAAAAAGACCGGTAAATCCTTGCAAGGCAATTGGACGAATCCGAGAGATTTAGCTTTTGTATTAAGTTAGTAGTTAGACTTTTGGATAGCTTTAGTAACATATTGAACATTGCTCATCCATTGTATTTTTGTACTTGTGTCAAGCTTTGATGAAATGCCAATATGTAATTGAAGCTATGAATGAAAGCTTTGTATGAACTTCATTTTGACTTGGAAATGAAACGAGATTTTGAAAAGTTCCTTTCGTATGATTGTGTGATTCTTCTTAAAGTTTGTTTATAATGGATGTGCATTGTCTAATGGTTAGGTTATGATTGCAAATCGTTGCTTGTGATTGGATAGTATGTTGGAGTTTGGAAGTTGTGTGATGGATTTGGATATTGAAGTCGTGTGTTTTGAGCATTATAAGTGATGATGTTGACGGGAAGTATGAACTTGATGGTTTTGGTGAATGATGAGAGTTGTGTGTGTTTTATGAGATTTGAGTCGAGATTTGGGAAATCGATGCATTTAAATTGGTATTTGGAATGGTTTTGAAATTGTATTATACTTGAAGGGTTGAATTTGGGGAAAATATGAGGGTATATGGTGTTAGGATGGAAGTTGGAAGCATGGGAAAAGCTTGGAGGAAGGTTTGGGACACTTTGCCCAGTGTGTCCGTTAAACGGACATGCATGTCCGTTTAATGGACCTTCTCGGGTGAATTTGGACCCCTTGTCCAGTGTTTGTCCGTTAAACGGACATGTATGTCCGTTTAACGGACCTTCTCGGGAGAATTGGGGTGTTCATCCAGTGCTTGTCTGTTAAACGGACATGCATGTCCGTTTAACGGACCTTCTCGGGAGGATTTGGGCAGTTTGACCAGTCTATGTCCGTTTAACGGACATGCTCGGGTCAGCTACAGTAAATCGAGTTTTTGACTAGTTTCGCGCCCTAATTTCGTTTTGAGGTCTTCATAAGAGTTGTAGATCTCGATGTTCTCTTGCTAATGGTTCAGAAACGAAAGCAATCAGACATTTGTACAAAAAGTTACGGAATTCGCGCCAAGACATTTTTAGTTTGAGTTAGGGCGTAATCATACTGGATTCTTGCTTTTGGTTTTGAATTTGAAAGGCATGATCATAGGCAAGTGAGGGTTCGTTGGGATAACCCTACTTGGGCACCCACTTACGCTTTTCGTCTTTCGACTTCGGTTCGGATTGTTGGGTTCCGGGAATGAGGTCCAACACCATAGTTGGACTTCGAGAACGGGGCTCAACAACATTAGTAAGGGATTCTTTGCTCAGCATGGTTCTCGTATAAACTCAACTCAAAGCCTAGCCTTGTCAGTTCATTAAATATATACCTCTTTTGTTGTGATTTTATAGTGATTAATTGTTATTTTGTTTTATGTTATAAGCATTACAGTATTTCTTTATCTTGTTAAAAAAATTAACGACTATAGCTCTCACTGCACTTTGACTCGTGACAGTCGTGACATTATGATTTCTAGCTACAGTTGTATAGTTCTATAGAGACAATGACTCAATGAGTTTTCATTTCATTTCAATCTGTTTATGTTGTTTCAGAGTTATAGAAGAATAAACTATAGAAGTTTGATGAAGGATTGCTTCTTCATCATATGTGGAATATGTCAAGATTGTACTCAATCTACTTCTGGTCTTATATCTTTTGATAATTCTACTGCAAAGCCAACCACAAGTGAAGATACTGTTGTAGCAATAGCATCACTAAAAGTAGTAAACAATATTGATGTTGCCTTACAGAAACTTTTGATAATTGTGAGTCCCCTTATGTATGTACAGATGATAGAAGTTGTTGTCTTTAAACTCAGGTTATAGACTTTCCAGGTTATGGAACTTGATATGTTGAGGAAGAAAGCTGATTTTGAAGGTGTTATTACAAAAGCTGATGGTACGAGGTGATTAGTTTTCATTCCTTGTTTCCTTTTTAATATAACAGAGATTTATTTTCAGACATAGGTTACTTTATTGATCACAATACTATGATTTGGTTTAGAACTCCCTTGCTGGAGATGATTCTGGATGAGCTAACTTATAATAGAGATATGTTGTTTCCTTTCTTTCAAGTATGAAGCTTACTACAAGTGCGATGGTTTTTAAAGAAACAAAATTTCAAAAGTGTTTTCTGATTGTACTAATGTTGCAAAAATTAAGAATTTACTTTTCATTCCAAATCCATGTCATTTTCTTTTTGTGATTTAGGTTCTAAATAAAGTTTGCAACATATTATTTGCAAAAATTTCATTACCCCAAGAAGAAGCTTGAAATTATATATTTCTCAAAGTACAATGCTAAGGTGAATCAACTAATTAATTATTAGGTTATCTTGTAAACTTCCATTTCAGGTAAACTTGTAGGTGATAAGATGTCTAGGAGTTGTTAATTTCATATGCCCAAGAGTTGTTGAAGCAATGCCTCAGCTTTTTAACTCGCAATGTTGAAGATTGTCCACACTTGGTCACTACTTTTAACACCTAGTTTTGCCATGCAACTCAGCGTCCATGAGATTGATTGATTGTGTGTGTGTGTTTCTCTTTTTGTATAATTCCACTTTGTGCAATCAGGCTGTATAAACTGTACATAACTCCATCATGCCCTTTCCCTTTTCCAACTCTTTACAAACGTTTTGGTGCTCTTCCCATTTCTGTTTCTATTCTTCCACCACTATAATGATACCTGTCATGATAGTTGATTGTAACTTTGAATGTTTTTGTTGTTCATTTTATATTTGTTGGTTTTGTGCTGCCAATTATACACGATAGTGATAGTTGTGGTGGCTTTGGTTGTTCATTTATTATGTCTGGTTGGGCAATGCATTAGTGATTTGGTGGTAAGAAAATCAGTTAGGTTAAGCACAAAGGTCATCTTAATCCTTAAACTTTTTTTTTCTTATTTAAATATAAAAGTGGTCTTGATTTGTTTTTATTCTAATTTAAAAATTGTTGGAGGATGAACCAAAAAAGGCATTGAAATTTTGTAAATTCGATGATATCCACACAATGACAAATGGCAGTGGTTAATAACAACAACAACAGTAAGAAGAAGAAGAAGAAGAGAACAAGAAGAAAATTAATAATAATTAATTAATAATAATTAATAATAATAATGACAATAATAATAATAATAATAACAACAACAACAACAACAACAACAACAATAACAATAATAATAACAACAACAACAACAATAATAATGATAATAATAATAATGTAGTTAATGGATATTTTGGTATTTTTGTTAGTTATTCCTTTGTAATTCTCAATTCTAGTTTTCAAACTAATCATTGGCATACATCATCATTAGAAATTCTTAGGAATAAACCATGCATAGTGATACCTATTTCATTCCATTTATCATCTATTTTATTCCTTAAGAACAACAATTTTATTCCTTATCTATTCTAGCAGGTTAACCAAACAGGCTGTAAGATAATTGACTATAAAGTACCGGTCCATGGAGTCATAGGTGATCATTTCAGAAAAACAAAGAAAGAACAATATAAAAGAAACAAAATGGTGGGATTTAAAATGAAGTATTGCTGTACTTTAAAATATTGAAATTTAGACTACAAATTTAGCATGAAATTTTGTTGTTTCTGCATTAATGCTAATATCATTAATAATTAATTAATAAGAGAACATATCAAAGCATATTAATTATAATAAAAACAATAAACTATTATTAGTTACTATTTAGTTACAGAAACACGATCTGTTGTTAAAATTTACGTGCTATTTGTCACTTATTTTGTTGTATGAAGGAATTTACAGAAACTATGCTCGCTAGAGGATATACAGAAACAGTGGTAGCATGGAAACATTGAACAGTATGATTAAGAGACTTAATCAAACGGGAAAAAAGAGCCATCTTTATTTTCTTCTTTAACAAAAGTCGGTCCTCCAATGGATCACCCATACGAAAAGGAATACGCAACAAGTATACACTACTCGAAAGAAACTGGTGGTCCCAGCTTATCGGCTTTGCTTAATGCCTGAGGTTGAAAATGCCCTAATCCTGCTTATTTAGTTTGGTCGATCCGCCACCTTAACTAATGAATGACACTTCTTGTAACTCGGTTTGAACTCATCCACTCACAGATAGCAAAAATGCTGCCTGCTGCAAATGACTTGGTTTATGCTTGTATCACTCGTCTAGATTACATTAATGATATGCCCATTTTCTTTTCTACTTTCTAGTTCTACAGCTTTCTAAAGCCTAAAACTAGTTTTGATTGTGGTTGGAAATTCGGCTAGTAGTACTCTCGAGTCGACTCTTACGTTTATTAAATGTTAAGGTTTCGTGGATGAACTGACAGATATATCACAGCTTTTGTTGGCCGGGATTCACCAAACCCATTCAACGAAATGGAATCCTCTTGATTATATATTGAGATATATCCCAACAGTTATGTATTTTCAATTACTATCGTAATCAAGGTGAAATTATCAACTCCCTGTCATTAGAAAAACACGTTATTTCTTTTCCAATTAGCTCAGTCGCGGATCCACTTACACATAACACGACAGGCGAACTTATACCGGTTATCGTCGAGCATCCATGCGGAAGCAAGCTCGACGCCCATTTTAAGGAAATAAGTAATAATTATCTTCTTAAGTGATAAGCTGAGAAGAAGAAGGCGAGTATTTCAAGTACAAGACGACAATTGTTGACATATTATCATCAGCTTCAAACGGTTTTTTATTATTCTTGCTGCTCTATTTACTGCTCTCTGTCTTAGCGTAAACAACTTGGTGAGGCTTTACAGACTTTACGGCTGAATCCGTAGAAAGAGGCCAAGGGCACGTTTGGAACTTTAATCCTTAAATCCCTGAAAGAACTGTCCCAGAATATTACCAAATTACAGACAGGAGCTATTTAGAAAAAGTGTCTCAAGAACGAAGAGTAAGTTGACCCATCTACAGGATCAGCTTCTGTAACAAAAAAGATAAGTTACAATGGAAATCACTCGGTGACATCGAGTACAGGTATGGCCTTTTGGTTTATTTGGTTAAGTTTGAACCCTGATCAAGACAAGGAAAAGGTATGTATTGAGCCATGAGCAAAAGAATAGGTACAAGTATTATTTCAGGGTATTACAGGGTGGCGGATGATGATGGGTCATGTCGTGAAAAAGCCTGGTACGGTCAAATCATGACACATCGACGAATGGTTGGCTCTGATTTGTTTGTTATGTTAACTTTGATGGAACAATAAAGGCCTGCTTGCCCACTTGCGTACCAACTTGCATATTACATTCCAACTCTTCCCACGCAAAATCACATTAGTATACAAAGATAGAATATTAAAGGAGGCACAAATTACAACTTGCTTTGGTTTCTAATCCAAGTTGAGTTTTTAAAATACAACTTGTATACCAGTTGTTGAGTCCTCCACTGCCCATCACATATGTACCAGTCATGATTCCGATCGAGTATTCAAAGTTTCAAACCCCTCCCCATTTAGTGCTTTTGTTATTTAAATTAGAAGTTGAAATATTGTGATATTCTCCAATCAGTTACTAATACGGTGTATGAGAACCTTCCAAGAAATCTATTAGAATAACAGCCGGTATAAAATTGCAAAGACGACCAGACATAAAATCAGGCATGCATCTACTCATTTGAGGAACAAGAAAGAATCGAAAGGGGTGAACGTCGTAAAAAAATATAATTATTCTTTATCACCAACTTGTTACCTTTTGCGACTCTTTGGCACACAGCTTTGATGTTTGCTGTCTGTTTCGTGGTTCAATTAGAGCAAGCCAAGAGACTAGCTATGAATTCAATATATATATATATATATGCACCTGTGTGATCTGTTACATTTTCGGTTAATTGGGATTGTCGCAAGAATAAAAAGAAATTTTGGTTTTTATTCCACAATTTATATTGAACATATATAATTATGTAGAATATAACCCAATGCGTATAAGGAATTGTGCATATATACATTGCTCGTTGATTATTACGCCCGTCCGATGAAAAGAAATGGCTGAACTACATCTAAGATCCAGGAAAAATGGGATTGGAAATACTATGCTTAAAGCGTGTAGCACCGGGTTAATTTGATAGTAATCAAATTCAATACTAGGGTTGAAGTTGAAGAAATATCCCATTCTTCACAAATACATACAATAAGGAATGAAAAATAGAGGGGGATGATCAAGTAAAACAAAACAATATTATCCACATAGAAGTTGCTCATTCCCCGGAAAAACACAAGCTTCAAGCTACACAGTCGAAATTAAGAAGACAAATTTACTGTGATTGTATACTTAAGAAGAGGCACTCTCGAAGGAAAACAAAGTTGACTTAACATCAAAATACTATCACCTTCAAGCCCCATGATCTACGAATTTCCAGTAAGGTCCAGGGCGTTAAGATTAATCCAGGACGATAATCCGCTCATCAACCTCACTCTGGAAACAAACAAACAAACAAAAAAACAAAGATATTATCTTTAAACCTGGAATCCAATTTATTCATGATGATTGCGACGAGGGTATCTTTTTATCCACGCTCTCAGCGATCTGAGCCAAAGATTGCAGGTTGCACCGTACAATCGTGTCGAGAAAACTGCACGTATCCTCCTTAGTATTACCAGGCGGTATGTCGACGACATATGACTCAATAACAACTGTAGCGTTCTCAATCGGCGACGAATGCAGTGTGGTGACAGACCTGTAATTGGTCAGTCGATGTTCACCGCCGATCACGCTAAAGCTCATGACGTGTCGTTCGTCGTCGAGAATCTCGAGGCGTTCAGTGCTTGACGCGGCGGGGAGACCCGACACCACTTGTACCTCACGGAGAGTGCCCACGTCTCCATCTCCGTGAATGACTTGGCAGCTCTTGAGGAAGTGTTTGTAAGCCTGTGGGTTATCAAAACGTCGGACCACCGACCACACGGTGGAGACCGGCGCGTTAACGGTTTGGACCACCACTGAACAGCACTGATTAGAACCTATGGGCCTCATATGATGGCAAGCCACGTCTTCAGGTATTGGTGTATCCCAAGCCATCGGAACCCTCCAATTCAAGGTGGCCGGAGATTGCTTGTGAAAGGGCAAGGTGGTGGTGGCCCTTTGGAGCTGTACGGAAGATGGCATGTCGATGGGTCTTGAACGTGGGACACCGTCTGGGTAGTGGGTTTAGGAGGATGAATAATGTGAAAGGGAACAGTTGAGGAGTGGATTATATATGGGAAGAAGAGGGATTGAGGTTTAGCTCATTTGGATCCACTTGTATTAGTTTGACGTTTTTCTTGGGAGATAGAGAGGAATAGGAGAGAGAGAGTTTTGTGGGTGATCTTGTCAAGCAGCATACGCCAGACTTGTGCAAGTTGAGCATCAACTTGCAAGTCATTTGGTTGATATTATTCCTGTTTCTTTATTTTCCAAACTACCAAGACTGCCACTTTATTTATTTATTTATTTTTAATAAATTAGTTTCAGAGCATAGGTTGTTGCCAACTCTCTGTCGTGATCCCTTCCCATCCCCCCACAACGGCTTGTTTTTTCCCCTTGACTGATTGAATACTGAATTTCCACTTGGATTATCAAATTAATAGCTCCTCTCCTTCAAGTTTTACTACTCCATCTTAGGTTAATAGTTAGGGGTATATATTTTGTTAATGAAAAATAAAAACTTCAATGAGATGAGATGACATCTTACAATTTGCCAAAATCAAATTTTGACTCGGAGGTGTATAAAATTTTATTTATTCTAAAAATATTAGTTAATCAAAATTTAACTTATTAAATATTAATTTGGAGAATTTTATTGTATTATTAATTAATGAAATTGTTATGCCTACTGGGCATGTAATGTAGTCTTATTTCTATTTTTATTTTGGTTTCTAATTTAAACAAAAGTAAAATTTTGTTTGTATCCATTGTTTATTTTAATATGGTTATATTTTTATTTTTAAATGTGAAATAAATTTGTAGATTTTTAATTTATTCTCTTGTATAATAATATTTATTAAAATGAATAAGTGAATGTTTTATAATTTTATTTATAAGCTAATATTTATTTTGAATATGGATTTAATATTTTATATTAAAAATATTTCATAATATTTTTAACATAAAATATTAAAAATTAGTAACTATTGAGATACTATTAATAAAAACAATAGTTGGATTTTGCACTTTCCTGATCTTCGTTGTGTAAAGGTTAAAACTGTCACATTAACTCTCAGATTAGGGGGACGACGACTGGTCCTCAGTCATTGGTGGCCTTTATCGTGGAAGATGTTAGTCCATTAGGAATTCAACCTTTTTATAAATTTTCCACATATACTATGCTCTGTCGTTGGTCTAGGAAACTTCTAGAGATGTTTCGGGTTGGAAAAATATTCCTAAAGCCAGAAGACTAAAAGAAACATATTAGACATGTGCAACAAAATGTACATTACTATTCAATCATCATCAGGGTCGTCATCTTCATCCCAAACGTAACTAGATTCATTGAAACGTATGCCACAGCCTATATATATATAAACGCTATACACGAGTCCATTTATCCAATAATTTTTCTTCAAATATGACTTAGTTCACTCGAAAATAAAAATGGTCCAACCAATTGACTATTGATTAAATGTAATTAACATAGTAAAGATGCTATGTTATGTTAATTACGTTTAATCAACATAGCAGCTTTAACCAAAAAGACGCTATGTTATGATAATTTCTATATATATATGGTTGGGTCGGCCGTGCTAGGCCCAAGCCCGAACCTAGAAAGACGCATGGGTCGATCGGCCCATTCCTCAACGT
>JAOSBL010000210.1:17738522-17750133 GCA_027568915.1 Erythroxylum roraimae
GCTTTCGGGAACGTCCCGGAACAAAAATTTTTGTTTTTTCGCACCGTGTGGATGTGATCCACGCACCGGGATTTCCCTACACCCCCCCCCTTCTAGATCGTTTACACCTTGTGTACATGTTGAACTAGCATAGAAATTTCACTCTAAATTGGTATATTTGGATTTGATTAAGGCTACGAATGAGCCTAGATTGTTGTTTGATTAATTGGTTAAGAGCTTGATAAGTTTATGTAATTAATTGATGTCATTATCTAAAGAATGAACTGCTTTGATGTGGTTGAGTTCAAATCTGGAAATTACGATTTATTAAAGGAATAAATGAGTTCTTTTAATGCAAATGTGATCTTAAGGACATGAATAATGTTTATAAGGTATGGATGAATGAGCATTGAAGAACATGGGGCATTTATGAATGATAATCAGGTAAATGTATGAATATACATTACTGGGAAAAGTCTGTTCAATGTATAGATTTAGCTTGCTAAAATTCTACATTTAAAGAAACAATTGTGTGTGTGTTATAAGAGGCTTTTGATCATGAAAATATTCAAGGATAAGTGTAAAGTATGGTTGATGAATTTGGAGTAAATCAAGTTTACTTAAAGGTACAAACTTGATTGCAAAATGGTAGTATACAAAATATTATGTTTGAATGGTCAAGATTTATGAATAGTTACATACCCAAAAAGGTCAATTGAGTATGCATTAAACATGACACATATATATGTGCATGATTGAATATTCATATGATTGATCAACTTCGTAATGTGTGAACTATATGTGTGTATTGCATGACTAAAAAAGCACAAATTGATCGTCAGCATCCAGACATTAATAGGTCATCAAGGATATAGCTTATCTGAAGCATACTGTAAGTTAACTTAGATGTTTTCTCTTTATGACTAAATTGTTTTTGATTAACTTTTAGATATTGAATTGTTATTGATATAATTGTGATAATTCCAAACATTGATGGCCTGAGGAGTTTGATATTCGGGATTGTATTGAAAGTGCTTTCTAATTATATGTGAATATAGAAAATGTGTACTCAACTGAATAGTGAATGCTGGACTCAGATCCGATGAATGTGATAAATGTCTGTTCACATTAAATGAAAGTTATTGATAGCATATTATGTGAATTGAAGCATTCCATCACATTGTTATGCATGATCAGATAAAGCAGTTGTGACTAGAGTGACCAGTGTGAAAAAGAGCTTAAAGTGAAAAAATATGCACAAAGAGCCATGGGCCCAGTTATTAATGAGCCCGGTATCCATAATAGATACGAAACAGAATATGAAATAAGCCCAATATCTACAATGAATATGGGACAGTAAATAGTCACTCGGTCACAACAAAGTAAAAATAAAAATGGAGTCACATGTGTATTTGCATTTATATATATATCTTTACATGTATCATATGAATGATTGCGAAGAATTACGGAAATTGTGTTAATATAGTGATATGCAATGTTTGTGTACATGTTGATCATATGAGTGATTGAGATAAATGATTGGATTATTCTGAAATGATTATATGAAATGCTTGTAATGTATTGTTGAGATATGATGTATATTGTGATTTGGTATTCAATATTGAATGTTGTGAATACATCTGCTGAATTGGGAAATACACTTGTGAATTTGGTTTATACTTGTGATATTGTGTTTTGACTTGAGTCAGCAAATCGATGATGGTTCACTCACTGAGTTCGCAAACTCATCAAAATTGCAACTTTGATTTTCAGGTACAAGGGAGACTTAGCTTTTAAGGTGATATAATAGAAGTCTAGTACTGTCAATTTTGGAAACAAGAAATGGCTCAAAGGCCTGATCAGCTGATACTTGTGGAGTCTAGATAGAATACTTTTGTTTAGCTTCTCCTTTCATATTGAACTTTTTGTATAGAACTTTAAACTCCCAAATATGTTATGTATAAACATGGATTATGAAATGTAATGACAATATAAGTAAGTTTCATTTTGTGAATGAAATAAGGAGTTTTGATCTTTAAATGCTTATGTTTTGTATAATGCCATAATAAGTTGATGTGATTTCTCTAACATGCCATTTTCATAGGTATGTTCTTGAATGTCCTCTGGATGTTCAGGCATATGCTCTATGGTAGTGGTATGTTACAAAACATACCTATGTGGATAAGTATATGTTAAAAGAATTATAAAATATTTATTTAAAATCATAAGAAATTAGCTTACAAGAATTAAAAAATAGAAAACAATACTATTATTACAAAACAATTATATTTTTAAAACTTTTATGTTTAAATCTCATGAATTATTTAGTAGTAATTCTATCCAATTAAAAAACAATAGTAGAAGTTTCCTTTTAGCTAATATAAAATAAATTAAATTAAAACATTATCTATGACGTCATTATCTTCACAACCATTAAACATTTTAGCATAAAAAGATACAACCACTGTTCCCATAGAAACTATGAATCAAACTTAGATAAATACTAATACCTCTCAAGAAGTAAATTAAAATTCTATGATTGAACAAGATAATAATTCAAAAACTGGTAATTATTAGCTACCTTCTCCTATACTAAATAAACTATATTGAAGAATTCACTAAAATCTTATTTTCACAAAACAATTGTTTTCAAAATTAATATTGATAATAAACTCAACATTTTACACTAAACAAAATACAACCATACTTCTATTTATGAGCAAAATATATATGGCATATCTAAATATAAGACAACAAGTATATTATAACAAATAAAAATGGATATAATGCATATATAACATAATTAGGAAGCTCTGACTATACCATAGTCAGTTTATTAGTAATAGGATTTTCAAGACAACTAAAATTATCATTATTCAAGTCACAACATCATGTGTATACTAGAAAATGTTAAAGTTAATGAAGATGGAGAAAATTTTTCAAATGAAAAAAGTAAAATCATATAAGATAACATATCAACCTTAATATTAGCAATCTCTTTATATTTTTATAGAAAATCCATCCTATGTAGAAAATAAAATTGATAAATTATTGTCAAATTCTAATTATAAAAAATCAAAATTTAAATGCCATAAGGGTACATTTCTTATAAGAGTAATATTGCAAATCTTTTTAGAAGGAAACATTCATTATAAGACTTTCACTCCTTTATTAAGAGAAAAACTTACAAATAACAACAACAACAATAATAATAACACAGTTTTAATAAAAATTTCACCGAGATGTAGGATTTGGAGAGGTTCAGAAGTATACGACCTCACTCCTAATCAGTAAGGAGGATGTTTCTAATAGAACCAAAAGGAAAAAAAATTTGGAAACGATTTGAAAAAAATAGTAGTCAAATACATAAATAAATAAATGCATAAATAAAATTTAAATAAAAGTAAAGGTAAATAATAAATAACAATAAAAGTATAAATATAAATAAAGAAATTCAAATTCAAAATAAAATAAAATAAAATAAAATAAATAAACAAACAAAAGATAATTGATTATACAAAAGGGATAAAAACTTGGGAATAAAATTAGGAAAAATTACAATGACCAAGTACCTTAAAATAGACCATCATGTGAAGAACTAATTCATTATCCAAAAAGATGAAAAATTGTATGAAGACATGAAAATACAAAGACAACTGAAGAGTGAAATTTTTATAACTAAAAAAGAGTTAAAATCTTTTTGTCAACAATTTGATATTTCCTTTATAATAAAACTTGTAAAAAATGTAGCCAAACCTCTAGGAAATAACAAACAAAATTCAAACATGAAGAACAAATGGATGTTGTAATGCAAAGTATCAATGTTGTAATCTTTTTGTAATTTCAGTTTTTTGCTAAATTGTAGGCAGATTAAGCGATTCATTGTAATGTTTTTTTAGCTTTTGTTACTATTGATACAATTCGTTTTATTTTCCAAAAATAATATTAGTATAAACCCAACATTTTACAATAAATATAATACAATGATACTTTTATTTATAAGTAAAATATAGATGGTATGTCTAAATTTAATACAGTAAATATATTATAACAAATGAAAATGGTTGCTAGTGCTTATATAACAAAATTAGGTTGGAACCTTAGGCTATATCATAACCATTTCATAGTAGTGAGATTATCTAGACAATTAAATGGTTGGTGGATTATCATTTAAAATAGTCACAATAACATGATATATTCCAAGATCTTAGATTTAATAAAGAAAGAGAAATTATTTTAGATAAAAATATTGAACTCATACAAGATGATATCCCAACCTTAATTTTAGAAATTCCCTTATATTTTATAAGAAATACATATCATTTAAAAGAAAGAAATATTGAATTATTAATCTTATTTATAAAATACATTTATATTTCAATGGTAAAAGGATACATTTCTTATAAGAGTAGTGTTACAATTCCTTTTAAAAGGAAAAGTTCCTTGCAGGACTTTCTAGTGTTGCAAATACCGTACAAGACCTAGTACTATTTTTTCGGTACAATACAATATAGATATTGATCAATATTAAATACCGTTTCACATAATTTTTTAAAATTATAAAACAATCCCTCAATTTTATAAATTAAAAACAGTCCCATAATATATCTTACTATATAGTTTTTATCCTATAATATATCTTAGTATATAGTTTTTAACTGTACTTCACCCATATCTAAAAAGGTCATAATAATATAAAATTGATATGACAACTTTCTCTTTATTCATATTAATATTACTTTTCACATATTTTTCATATATATAAAAATCATTCCTATTTAGTATCTAATAATAGCCACAATTAATATAATAAATGATTGTTTAATTCTCTTGCAGTTATAAAACTAAAAATAATACAAAGTACTTAAAATGTTACAATTAATTATAGCAAAAATATCATATAATAAGAATAATATAGGCCTATGATAACAAGAGTTCATACATAAGAGCATAGTAAAACAACACAAAATACGAAACAAAAATACATACAGTTATAAATTTTATAGCATATATATCAAATATAAGAGAAACTAAAATTAAAGAGAAAAAAATGAAGAACCTTAAACTTCATTTCATAACATATTCATTTAAATTATATTAGCTCTAATTTTCATTTGGTACAAAATTCTCATCATTAAAGAGAGTCACATTATCATCATCATTTAAGCTCAAATGTACCAAATGACATGTTACTTCTTTTCCATTCAAGATCATCTTTTATGTCATTCTCATTTATAAGATATGGTTTTTCAAAAACCTAATATGCTAAGAGATCAATATTGTCTCCATTCTAAACTATTGAGATTTGTATCGTGTCATTGGAAATAATTGCTATAATTGTTAAAAACATTATTCTATTAACTTCAAATTTTCTGTGAGAATTGGTCTAAAATAAATACTTGGATTAAAAAATGTATCACTAACAAACAAAATAAAATAAAGTTATTTTTCATACCTCATATTAATGACTACAACATAAGGTGTGCATAATGAATTTCTATTTTTATGATTAGTCTTGATGGTTTCTTTCACTCTTTTCAATCATTATAAAAGTAATTCATTATTGACTTCTCATCACTATTAGCTAGACATAGTACTCTCACTAAATGCTCATAAACTCAGTCTACAAATTGAGATTAGGACCAAAATTCATCATCTTCAAATATAATTCTAAAAACCTCCATTTCAATATTAAACCCGATATAATGAGACGTAATGCACTTATTACTTACAAATACTTGTTTTTAACTCTTTTATTTAAGCAAAACCTTCGAGTAATAAGAAATTAGTTACAAATCTTGTAATGAGAGAATGATACACATTCTTATTATTTGTATAATCTTTTCTAATCAGATTTAGAACATGTACGATTACAAATGAATTTAGTCACTTTTCTTGATTTATGTAAAGTTTGATCAATGACGGGTAAGTACCTAGCATCTCTTATATTTTTCAACATCGTGTCATTATAATATACAACACGAAAATCCAATAAAAAATTATACCTACTTTATAATCTCTTTCTAACTACTTTATAAGTAACATCATTATCAATGATAAACTATACAATATTTTCTTGTTCAATTTCATTAACAACTTCATCGAATATATAAAATAAAATATCAATATTTAACAAAGTTGGATGCATTAATTGACTTAAAAAATATTACCAAATAAACTAACAAAAATTTATAACATACTCATATCTTCTATTTGTCCAACTATTACACATGATTGAACACTCATAAGTTTTCAAATCCTTCTTCTTTTCACTCGAATAACTTTTTATTTAACTAACTCATAAAGAGCTTTAATCTTGGACCAACAAAGGCAATAACACCCACACTAAGTTGATAATGATTAGACTAAAGAATATTGAATGATATACCTACATCATATTATCATCTAGCCATTACCTTTTTTGCATTATAAATTGTTTCTTTGAATTGAAATGTAGCATAAATTGAAGGTTGAACTCCAAGACATATCCATAAAGTTAAAACGCTACGCACCTGTCTTCTTCTTTTCTTGATATCAGTTGCAACAATCCTTTGTTCTTAGGTAGGAATACCATCTTCAATATTATCAGTATCATCCCCACTAATGCAAACTGAACTTCTAATCCAATTTCATAATTCAATCTCTACTTTCTTTCTTTCTCATTCTGATAATCTTTAAGCAATGTTTACATTTACCATTTTATATTGTGACTAACTTTTATGTAAGATTTTGTGCAACCTTTGATCTCAACTAAATTTTTTTTAATCACCTCACACAGGCTACACTAGGTCAGAGGGCATACGAGGATAGCATCACCAAAGATACTTGGTGTTGTTAGACCACATGAATCGAGAAAGGCTCTTTTCGCTATGACTTCTAAGCTCGTGAAATATTTCACCGATAAGCTTCAACGGAGTTGCATCATAGATTTCTCCATTTACCTATAAAAGTAAATATAATTGAATAAGAAAAATAAACTAAACAAATAGTACGTGCACCTTTTAAATGAAAATCAGTAAATAAATACAAGACATTAAATGCAAGAAACATTATACCAACCAATGAAAGTAGGGGGCCCAATAAACTTCAAATTTTCCTGCAATGCATGGTCCCAAGCCCTAAGCCACGCATTACAAGTCAGCCTACCACTATTCATTGCCTATTATATTTACTACACTTTTAACCCAACCAAGTGCATGACTCTCTTTAAGAAATTCATTAATAGTCCAGTACATTCCAAGAAAGTAAGATACAACAAAGCATGAGGTTAGCCAAACACTAACTTTTCATTGACAAGATATAGAAGTTATTTTTACACAATTGAATTTGTACCTATCTACTATCCAAAATATCACCTACAATTAAAAAAATTCAATTTCTATATTTTATGAACAATCAGTCACTTCTTTTCACAAATTTGCTTTTCCAGACTAGGAAACTACTAGAAGTCGAGTCACTTTATTTGCCGTCTCGCCATTCGATCAGTTTTGTACAACAACCTTAACCGCAAAATTCTGAGTCAGTGACTGCAAAAGAGAGCATGAAGGAAAGGACTAAAAGCTCTAGGACCCACTTTTCTTTCTGAGAAATGATATGGAAGAGCATCAGTTTATGTGGAGGAAACAATCTAACCTTCAAATTAAATGCCCAACTATATAAAATTAGATTAAGTCCGGAAATCGGATACAATGGGCAATGAGACATAATTCTAAAAGCAAAAGCACCATAGATCCAGATACATTAATGCTGATAATAAACTCAATATTTTACAATAAACATAATAAAATGCGCCCTTTTTATGAGTGAAATATAGATAATATATCTAAATATAAATATTAAAAATTATAATATATATATAGTTTTTAATGCATATATAATACAATTCAGAACTTGCGTCGATATTATAGACAACTTATTAGTAATGGGATTGTCGAGACAATTAAAGGAAAGATTATCATTTGCTCAAGTCAAAATAACATGATATACTAGCAGATGTTAGAATCACTGAAGAAAGAGAAATTGTTTTAGAATAAAATAATAATAAACTCATACAAAATGACATCTCAACCTTAATGTTAGTAATTTTCTTACATTTCACAAGAAACTTATCCTATTTAAAAGGCAATTATTATCAAATCTTAATTATAAAAAATTAGATTTTAAATATACATTTCTTACTGGTAACCGAAAGATATTACTAATCATAAGTAATGATAGTAGAGAAAGTAGTATATTAAATACTATCTTTTTTTATTTTATCTGTCAAAACCCACTCTTACAATCAAATTTAATTAGAGAAATTTTGTTTTCCTCTTTGTCAAGTTTATTAATGTTTGGTAAGAAGTATTCATCAAATATTGTATTATCATTTAATTTTTTATAATTTACTACCATCTAGCTTTATTGCTAATTACTTCTAAATTTTAACATATATAAAACTAGATTTAATTGAAAAAATCACTAAAATCTTAATATTAGTGATATACTTAGTATTTCTAAATGTATACTTCTTAAATATCCTGATGTAATTATATGCATAATGGTTTCAAAACATTAATGGTCCATTAAGCTTTCTTACTCGTATCATTAGTTATAACTTTAATTGAGTATTCCAACTACAAATATTAAGATCACACTAAAAAAAAAGGTTTTATC
Organism: Erythroxylum roraimae; assembly: GCA_027568915.1. Classification (NCBI taxonomy): domain Eukaryota; kingdom Viridiplantae; phylum Streptophyta; class Magnoliopsida; order Malpighiales; family Erythroxylaceae; genus Erythroxylum; species Erythroxylum roraimae. The sequence goes on from JAOSBL010000210.1 coordinate 17,747,157, forward strand.
ATATCTAAGATATTAAAAATATAAAAAAATTAAAGAGATTCAAAACAACTTTTTATCCTCTAATTTATCATTATTCATCACAAGAGATATGTAATTATCTCATTTATAGATTCCAAAGAATCTAAGTTTATTCCAAAAAATCTATACAAGAATATTTGTGGAAGGTTGAAATTAAAATTCTTGTTAAAAGATTCAACCCAAACTCCATAAAGCTAAGAAATCCTTTAAAAACTGAAAACCATTAAATAGATACAAAAGGAAGATAACAAAACAACTCAAAACTTACTTTAACAAATATAACCACAACGTTAACAACAAATTTCGAATAAGGAAAATACTAATTATTTTTTACTAAATATTTCAAAATAATTAATAATTGATTTCTCATTTACACTAAGCTAACTAACTTCTCAAAACCTTATTAAGATTACTTTTAAAATTTCTGCTATCAACAATTCAAAACTCAAAATCAACTTGAATGCTTATATTTAGTCCCTAATAAAATTTTATTTGTTATAATATAAAATATTCATAACATTAAGAGATAATAAATTTAAGTGTCTAATCTTTTAGAGATTCTTTTAAATCTAGGCTCATTTACAATTTTCAATTTAATAACAAACTAAATCAAAATATTGTCTCCAATGATTGAATTTTCAAAAATTTTAAATTCTTATCTCTTAATCACATCATTTGAATTGCACAAAATTGTTAAGAAAAGTAAGAAGTTAGACACTAAAATGAAAATTTTCCAAAAAATTAAAGCAATTTAATAATTTGTTATACTAAATACCACAGTTTCTTCCTTCCGGTTAAAAGTATTTCAATTTCTTGTCGCTTTAGCGGAATACTTTGTCAACACTAACGTCTTTTTTAGAACTTTGTACACATACAAGTAACAAGCCAAAGGGATCATCCAGTCTGTAAAAATGGTGGGAATAGCGAAACAACAAACTGAGGCTACTCACCAATGACATGCTGAAATTGTATTGAACTGTCAGTCCTTGAGATTTGTCTAAAGTTTCTCTTAAATTTTCCAGACTATTTACAAGAAAGAATTGCTTCGATCAAGATTCTAATTTAAACATGCTCAACGCGGTCTACCAACTTGAAAGGTGGGATTTTCATGGCTGATTGCCCTCTCCTAAAATTGTGTAGAGAATCAGCTCATAGATTGGTATGTCCATCAAAGATGGTAAAGAGGATATATATGAAACACATCCAACAAATGCAGTATTGGTTGTTTCTACTCTCACCCAGATGAGTATGAAACAAAGCAAACCTTGTAGCTCTAGTCCCTTGGCCTTGTACAAATAAAGCTAGTTCCTCAAGCCTTCTTCTCACTTGCATTGTTGCAGAAGTCCAGATCCAATAGTCCATGGTCAAAGAAGCCCGAATCACCCAATTGAATATCGTCATCATCCTGGCCGTCAAGCATCAAGAAATCATTACTCCAGTCATTGCCTGAAGGCAGTCGCTCCATATGCGTAGAGCTATCAATAAACCTAGCGTCATGCCTGTCAAATGGTGCCTGTTGCAGCATATTTATACCTTGAGTAGGCAAATGTTGGATAGTATCAGAATCTCTACGAAGCGGATAGCTGTTCATGGCACCAAGCAGTTCATCCACACTGAACATCTCATCCATCGAGAAATTCTTCCATAAATCCTGCCCCTCATTACCATTAATCTAGCCAAGATCATCAACCACTTAACAACTTCTTTAACTTCCGCAAGGACATCACGAGCATCATTCTCCTTAAGTTCTTTTTTAATTGGAATTTTTTCAGTTTCAACTTCATGAGCATCTCTTCCTTTAACTTCCTCCTACTCTTCGTTAACCACTTGTTTTAGTGCATAACTTGGCAATAGAGATTCGACAGTCGTAGAAGGCTCAACTCCAATTTTTGATTGACATTCAACATCTTCAATCTTTGCAACCAACACGTCAACATCTTCACCCATATAAATTTCATTGCGGTTGGAAGTCAAGGTAGAGTCAGAATCTCCTGGAGTTGCAACTAAAGAATGGCTTGCAGGTGTAGCAGCAGAAAAAGAACCCTAGAAGTGCTTGTGGAATACAACACCTCAGGAAGATTTAAACTAGCATAAGGACCATACATTGCCCTTACTGCTTCATCATATGCAACAGCAGCTTCATAGGCATTTGGAAATGTACCAAGCCAGAGTCTTGACCCTCTGTTAGGTTCTCTAATCTCTGCTACCCACTTTCCCCATGCCCTCTGCCTAACACCTCTATAATTACAAACAGAATTTTCAGGTCCTCCTTTACCTTTCATGCAACCTTTCTTCGATCCCTTGGCGGGAACTTTCTGGGATGGTGTATTATCTCCATTAGCACAAGATTCCAGGTTCTTGTTATATTCTTTCCACTTTTCTAGAGTCTCAGCCACAGACTTGGCACCGTACTGTCACTTCCTCTTCCTGATTGAATTCAAGAGCACAGAAGTCACAGAAGAACATAGATCAAGAGCAAAGAGCAATTCAACTATTAAACCTGAAGGACCCAGAATCTGCTGCAATCAAACCCATTTTACAAGTTCAAGTCACAACAAACTAAAAGTTGAAACAAAATCAAGTAAAAATTTGAAACGAGAAAAGTTTCACCAACTTGTCAGTAGTCTCAGGAGACATAATGAACTGAATTTTATTTCAAGATTGAGAGCTCCTCTTTTCTTTTTTTCGTTCGGTCTAGTACGTTTTAATGATTCTTTGCATGAGATCAGTTGTTAACTGTTAGATGTTTCTTTGTTATTGTTAGGATATATGTTATATATCTAAGTAATTAGTTTTGACATTCTTTATTAATTGGACATATAAGATATTAATTGGATAATGATAGCTAACCAATAATCCTTGTTTGACTTGGATTCAAAAAGCTACTCCCTCTGATTCATAATAAGTGTCGTTTTAGAGGAATGCACACTTATTAAGAAAGTTAATGAAATGTCTGATA
>JAOSBL010000210.1:17779890-17790867 GCA_027568915.1 Erythroxylum roraimae
CTAGAAATCATACTTCATTTCCTCATTTAATATCATTTCATAATTTTACATTTCAATCAAGGATCGGGGTCCAACAAGAATGATGGAGGTCCATCCAACAAAGTCTTAAAAGACGTTGCAAACATGGGTTTGGGTCTAAATGATGAAGATGGTTCCATCATAGAAGAGGAAAATACTAATTATGATTTTTTGGGCTTAATCATGACGTTGAAGGTCCATTTGAAGCCATTTGGCCTTTGTAAGGTTGCAGTTCATATTGATCCATTGCCTTATGATAAAGACGAGTTTGAGAAACCCATTAAAGAAGCCCAAGACGTCCAAGGAGGCTGCTGCTCCATTGGTTAGTGGCATAGAGTTGCGATCACCTGATTGAAGCTAATAGGAGCATCTAATGCTCATTATTTCCATTTTGAACTTGTGTTATCTTTCCTTTATTGTATTGGCTGTTTTAAAAACTTAATTTTTCTGTTTAAAGTCCATTAAAGCCGCAGGCCATAAGGGAGTGCAATGAGAAGTCAGTTTTGTGACTTTCCATTTGCAACCTTTCCTTATTTATATGCTGATTGTATTTTCATTTTTTTGACACATGTGAATCAATTAAAAAAACAATTTCAGTCACTTTTTTGCTGCGATTTATCATTAGGGTTGTTAGCTTTCCAAAACTAACATTTGGGGTTTGATAGTTTTCCAAAAACTATTCGTTTTATACACCACCATCATCTTATCGCTAGATTCGACCTACCCACACTAAAACAGTCATATCTCCCAAACCACAGATCCGATTCACGCAAACTTGATATCCCTGGAAACTAGACAAAAAATCCTACAACTTGTCAAGACCTTGTCCCAAAATTCCCAGCCAAACGATCCAAAATTCATCCACAATCAAACTGTTTCCACCAGAACCTTTCACCAAAATCTGACCTAAACGTTTCCAATCAACTTGAGCCTTAATCAGCCTATTTTGCTATCACTTTACACCCAAATCGCCATCAGGTCAAGTTTCGCATAACTTTCTATTTGAAAGCCTCATAGCATTATTAGAGATAAGGAACAGAGATGGTATCGAAGCTTGGACCACAAGGTGATGGTCACAAATTTTCTAGGCAATGATCTTGCGTTTGAAACTGTCAACCTAAGTGTTATGTCTGTCATTATTAATCTCTGACAAAAATTATGGTCCAATTCATATGACTATAAATGTTTTTCAATTTTAAGAATAATAAGACCATTCTTTAAATAACAAGGTAAATAGTGACAAGGAAATAAACAAACATAAAGTAGATGGGCTTCATTTAGAGATAAAAGATGGCAACATTTAAAAAAAAAAGATTTTAGAGTTTGACTTTTTAATTTTTAATTTTTAATATGATGTTATAATAAAAGGGCATGTGTCAATCATATGTTAAGTGAGTTTGTTAACATAACTTGCCATATTAACACGTTAATTATGCCTATTTATTTTTATTTTTATTTTTGATTTTATATTTTTGTTTTCAAATTCAGTAAAAAAAGAACTTGTTTGTTTGAATTTTTTTTAATTTTGGTTTCTTCCAGTTTTCAAAAATTATGAAAACTATAAAAAGTGATTTTTGTTTTCTTTTTATGTTTTTTCATAATCTAATTTACCATCAACTCAATATATAATATTTAATATATTAATTATTAATAAGAACTATGCAAATTTTAATTTAATATTATACATTTAATTATCAATAATTTTAATTGTATTTAATTTTTGTAATTAAATAAAATAAATTTAATTTAACAAATATTAATGAATATAATTAAAATTAAAATATCTTCAAAATATATAATTTTCATAAAATTTGATTAGTAATTAAAATATATTTAAAATAAATATTACTTTATAAATTAAAAGTTAATTATAAATTATTTATTTTAATAAAATAAAATAATTTTATTAGTACATATTATATAAGAGATTAAAAATAATTTATTTTTAAATTTTATCTAATATGTAATTATTGTCAGTAATAAAAATATAATTATATTGATATTAACAATTAAATAAGTTTTTGTTTCTGAAAGAAGAAAAAAAACTAAAAACCACAACAAAAAAGTACAAATGAAATCAAACATGCCCGTAGAGTTAATGACATGCTATTTTTGAAATGAAATGAAATTTGAAACATTTTATTATCACTTTTTAAAATTCTAAGTAATATTATAAATTTAAGTAAAAAAATTTTAAAAAAATTATATAATGTACTATATTAAATATGATGTACAATGTATATTAAAGTCTATATTTCTATCTGTTGTCCCACATGTAAATGAAACTCTCGTGGTAGGAGTTGAGATGGACACCAAGCATTTTCGAAACCAGATCCTCTGTTCAATTTTACTCTGTCTTATTCTGTCTTATGAAATCTCAGCCATTTATTTTACGGGACCCATGCGGATCTCATGCGGGCCCCACATAAATAAATTGTTGAGATTTATTGGACACAATAAGACACCGTAATATTGGACAGAAGATCTGAACTCAGCATTTTCCTTGGAAAATTTCATTGAATCTCAATCCAATTATCCTAATCAACACAATAAGCATTTCGGCAAGCAAATCCACAGAGAAGACACGAAGAGACAGAACCCACTAATATTGGGCTTAATCAATGAACTTGGAATCTTTTCATGGCTATAGTAGTAACCTGAATTGGTTTTTATATGATAGGGTTTATGGAACGGAGGTATATTCCTCAATATCTTCGAAAGTGGCATTCATCAAAGAGCGGTGTCAAGCGCAAATAGATCATTAGCCAGACAATGTGGGCTGAGGGTTCTTTTTTTTTTTGTTGAGAAAATGTGGGCTATTAAAGGGTGGATTGGGTTAACCTATTGCCCCAACAAATATAGGATCTTATACAGTGAAGCCAGGAGGCTGGAATTTATACAAATTCTTCATCTTACTATTGCCCAGACTTTTCTCGATTCCTAATTTTCTTGGGTAACCATTTGTAGTTTGAGATGCAAACTATAAGTTGTGTGTGTAAATTATGAATCTTACTTTCCCAATCTCTACTGGAAAATCAAGCTTTGTATCACAAAAGTTAACAATGAAGATTAAAAACGACAGCACATCCACTGCATACATGTGAAATAATTTATTCTTCCATCTATAATGATCAACCTGACCAAAATATTACCATGTACATAACAATGCATCTTCTAAGAGCAAGTAACCGAATAAGAAAAACAAACAAAACAAAATGCAGCTTTCTTTCCAACCTCTTGCGTAATACTGTCGAGATTCAGGAGATAGGCTGGAATGCTCACTTACTGAGTGGCAAGACGGCGATAAGGGGGTCTCCATACCCAACAGCCCCTGCAAGAGCCCATATTCAATGTCAATCAATCATATGACTGGGAAATTAGTCAGATAAATAACAAAAAGACCATGGTTTCAAAAGATAAACGAGCATGTTATCCCATAATAATGCCAGCTCATTTACCTATAGTTGGCAATTAGCCAACATGGTCAAGCCTATGTTGACCAGACTTGGGTTTCAGTGACAGATCCAACCCCCACCACCAAAATGACATCATTTTGGTCTATAAATTTAAAAATCTAAAGACCAAAATGATGCCGTTTTGTGAAGACCCAAGCCTCAGGCCAGGCTCATGCTGCCTTTGGCACTTGCCAAGCCTACACTTATCTTTCAAAACCATTCTTTGTCCAAACACCTTTTCTTCAAAAAAGAGATTCTAGGCATACTAACATTTTAGTGATAACAAACTTGAATCAGTTTCTTGACAGGATGTCATTAGGCCACAATACAGAATGAACAAGCAGCTAGTCCTGCCCACACAACGACAGAGTGAGGAAGAATGCCTGCTTGGTGATTGCCTTTCATTTTTGGTACATAAAATTACGAAATTGTTAGGCAAGCAGATGAGATGGCCCTAGAAACCAGCATCCTCTTCACTTTGACATTTATTGATTACGGACAAATTCGCGCCTCTATGCTACAATTTTATTCTGTCTAGGTAATGCAGTTACTCAAAAGATATGAAACACAGTTAACATTATACCTCCATCTTCAAAAAGGAGCTTTAAGACCTCACCGGCCACATCTGACTGCCCAATCATCAAAGAATAACCATAAGACATCTGTACAAAAAGATACAGAGAGATTAAATAAAACTGAAACCAAACTATTACCTTAACAGGAAGCTCAGTACCAAATTGATCCAAATATCCTATCACTTGTCCTTCTTTGATTACATCACCCTGAAAATTGAATTCACAAATTATTAAAAACTGAGAACAACTGGATGGTATCACATTCATGAAAATATGGATATTAAAAGTGAACCAACCTGCACAGAACCATTACCAGGGAATGAATTAGAGGTAAATAGATGAGAGGCATATGAAAATAAAAATGTCAAAAATTTTGTTTAAAATCAGAACTTATATTTGGCTAAAAGATCCGAATATTCAATGTCATGGAACTTCATATGAAAAAAGAGAAAGGAAAACACATGCTGTGTTTACCTCTTTACAGATAGGTGATTGCTTCTTTCCCTTCACTGTTCTGTTCCTCCGGAATGATCCCACCTGGCAAGAGAAGGGAAAGAATGCATCATTATTCTACAGCACCTTTAGTTCAGAAATAAAGATGTCAAGGCCGTTTCTCTCTCTTTAGTTACACAGAAAACAATTGCAAACAACTGAAAAAAAAAATAAAGCTCACTGTTGGTGATGCTACTAAAACAAATCCATGAGCTCCAGAAGCCTCTAAGGCTGTTAACCTAGATGTCTTCCCAAAAGAGACATTTGTAAACGGAGTGGATTTTCCAGCAGGGGGCTTTGAAGCTGGTGGAGGAATAAAAGGAGCTGATGCGTCCATTGGCTTAGTTGGAATAGGTGGTGGTTGTGTAGGGGAAATGTTGGACAAGGGAGCATTTGTAGCACCAATGTTCCTCTTCAAGTGCATTTCAAAGCTGCCAACCTGTTAAAAACAAGAGAACCAGTCATAATATCTTTCCGAGAATTGTCATGCCATAATAGTAAGTTTCTAGAAACTCCAAAATGTTATTTCCTTGTACTAAATCTCTGAAAACTTTCTAGAAAATTTAAGACATTTCTCTTAGACAAAAAGGCAAGACAATAGGTTTAACTAAAAGAGCAAGCCAACATCATAACGAGGAATAGGAGATACTTTCAGTTTCAGCTCAGCAATCTGTGTCTCGTCACAAACTTCATGGAGCAATGCCTGTCAATTATAAAAAGCACATCAACTATATTTTTAATCAAAATTAAAAAAGTCAACATACTTGGTCCACAAGGCTCCCCACTTTGTGAGATTCTAGAAAGGGTCATAATGTACGCAGCTTTTCTTTTGTATTTTTACAAAGAGACTCTTTCCGTGACTTGAACCTATAACTTTATGGTCACAAAGGAACAACTTTACCAGTTGCTTCAAAGCTTGCCCTCGTTTTTTTTAATTAGGATTACGGAGATAAAATATCTAAAGTCAAAATTTTCATTTGCCTTCTAAGGCATAGAACTTCAAACAAGTTTAATTAGCTCTATTACATCAGAGAACTTAAACATTTAAGCTGTTCCAATGCTGAAAAATGAATAGGATTAAATTGTCCACATCTAGTGTATAATATATTATATTTGCTGAAAGAGAGATGTCCTTTCATACATAGGATGGATATATGCAGAAGATGTCCCTAACTCCCTCTTACAAGGTTCGTGGAGCTATTAGATTATCTGATATGACATGTTTCTCAAATCTTGTCAAGTATAAAGTCCATCACAAAATTCACTACCAAAGCAGGTGGTTGTGATACATTAAAACACAGGTAATACGTTACAACCACATGTCAAACTTTGAAGTTTCTTGATTTAATTTGTTGCCTTTAAGGGTGATTTACATCTGAATCCTAAATCTGAGAAAATAGTTATAGAAGCTCAACTTGATCTGAATTGTAAAGAAATGTTACCCCTTTTGATTGACATAGTAAGCAACCAAAAAGGAACTCAAATCACAAAATTCATCACCAAAGTTCAGAAGGAACTTAAACTAATTGATGAGAGCGCTCACTTCAAATCCATTTGGGAAAGTTGTACGTTGAAGAGTATTCTTTTCCAAAGAGCCTTGTTTAGCAGCACCTGATGAAACTGCCCCATCATAAGGTTCAAGTTTTAGAATGTTATGTTTATAAATAGATAAACACTTGAACAGCATCCAATCAAAGACATAGTGATTGCACATTGACCAAACTAGAAACTGAATTAGAGGTATATTTGTGGAACAAAAATGAGCAATTGCAATCAGAGATTTCTAAAATAAAATATTGAAGTTGATAGGCAAACCAAATGTGAAATCACTTTCCAGCCATGCACCTCAAGAATTTTATTGTTGTCAAATTAAGAACATTTGATTGCACTAGAAATCAAAGAATTTTCCTCAAAATGACAGAAATTCTTTGTCTTTTCAAGCATAGACTCATAGCCTGCTTCTTCATAACCACTAAAGTCTACTGTCAAACTGCAAGTGACCATCACTTTAGAAACAGATTTCAAATCTGGCATAATAATTTCCAAATATGGATCATACTTTACTCATAGAAATCAATGGCACGGTGATTGATAGCGATTTGCTATGCTTGCAACAAAACTCTGGAACAAATTAATACACAATCATCCTTATCTGGGAACTGCATTAAATAAGGAAAGAACAAGTAAAGCCTAATTTAATTGAATATAAGCTAACCATGTGCCTTGGCTATTGAAGTATTTTCAGATGTCTTCACACATGATACCAGCATCACATTTCGCTTCATTGGAGAAGAGAGAAGCTTTCTATAAATATTTGGGCTTTTTGAACATGTAGTACCTGAGAAAAGACACCTCTGATCATGAATACAGACCACACTAGTCGTTTTAAGAAGGTATCATGCATAAATGATAATTCCCATAAATTCAGTAGCAATATAAAAGCACCGAAGTACAGGTACTATAAACCACATGAGAAAAACTACCCATGTGTATCTGCATAACCTTGATAACTCTAAAATACCAATATGCAACAATCATCAACTCCTGATAACAATTGAGTTGTTGATGTTATGCGACAAAATGAAAGGAATATTAATTGTCGACAACCATTAACTTTCAAAAATGATAACTCTAAAATACGAATATGCAACAATCATCAACTCCTGATAACAATTGTGTTGTTGATGTTATGCAACAAAATGAAAGGAATATTAATTGTCGACAACCATTAACTTTGAAAAATAATTTTGTAAGACGACACAACATGACCGAGTTATGGATGCAGCTCAAGCCTTTAAAACAGGAATTTAGTTACAACTTTAGCCTGATAGATCCATTTACGCATTTCCTAACACCAAGAATTTTAAACAACAATTCCAAGTGATTGTATCAAACAATGACACATGCCATACTGTCAAGCAAATTGAGTTCGGTACACTAATTAACTTTGTAATCCAGATTCGGAAATGTATAATATGCTTAGTTTAAGCAAACCGATAAGCTACGCGGCACGCAATAGGGTTGCTGAACTTGATATAAAAAGTTAAAGCTAGAAGCTTCAGCTAATGTAAATAAGGATCTCAACAGATCACAACACCTTAAGCCTAGCTTTAGCTTCGGAGACCGAATTCGAGTGTAATTAACAACTCAATAAACACAGAAAGAAAGCAACAAGAGAAAGAGACAGCGGTTGGAGGAATACAAAAAAGTTACTGTTTGGTAAGGAGGAAAGTAGCAGAAGAAACAGAAAGAAAATGTCAGAAAACTGTATATTACCCAACAAAGAAAAAGAAAAACAAACAAACAGTAGCCAGAAACTTAAGTGAAATTCGTAGCAAGGTTCAACGCATACGTAAACATTTAGATAGTCATTTCACACAGACGCATATTAGAGGGAGGAAGAGAGTTACAGTGAAAAGATCGAAGAACAACCGATGAGTCCATTGAAGAAAGAGAAAAGCAAGTGAGGATCTAGTGTTTGGGGCGGAGAAAGAAGATAGGAAGAAGCTTTAGGGGCAAAATGGAGGAGTTAATATAGAAAATGTTTTAGCTTAGTTGGGTGAGCTGCAACCTTAGAACGGTTGGATACAGGAGGGTAGTAATGGCGAGAGTGTCTTCGGAATCTCCGTCCACCCCTCAGTTTTTTCACTAAAAAGCCAAAATACTACACAAAATACTAATTAAAGGGTTTCTTTTGTTTGGTTTTTGATCCAACCCACTTTCCAAGTCTTCTTTTCCCTTTGGAATTTCCCGGTATCGTCGTCGTCGTCGTCATTATTTTATGATACCAACTTTTGTTGTTACATTAACATCAACGTTGAATGTTTCGAGCGAGATGAATTCATATCTTACGTTTCCTAATTGCAAAGCCATTGAGCAATTTTTATATATAATAAAACTTTCAATATCGGCAAATTATACGGAATTTATTTTGTAATAGTAAGATTATTGTTCTCACGAAAATTATGCAATACCTAACAATTTAAATTTAATTTTCTAAGATATTCAGAAATTGATTTGAATTAAAAGTAAATAACAAAAATTGAAATAAATAAATGAAATAATTAATTAAATAACAACCCAATTAAAATTAGGATTTGATCAAGATTGAATATTTAGAAACTATTATTTACTTATTTTATTTCCTTTACTATTGTTGATTCAATTATGTGTTTGATTATAGATTTTCTAATATAATAATTACTCTCTCTCAAGATTTAATCAATTAGCCTTAATTGAATTAAAAAATTTCAAATTTGTAATCTCACGATTCACAAAACTTTCCCTAACTGATTTATTTAGATCTGAACCTATCTATTGGATATTAATTTCTCAAACAAGATGTCTCTTCGAATGATTATTAACTTAATAATTACGAGTCTATTAAACTGTCAACTCTCATTGCACAATTTAACACTGATTACTTTTAACTCAGTCTCTTGATTTGTTATCAATTTTAAACATGAACAATTATCACAAACATTCAAATATGTATTGAAATCAATATTAATCAAAGTCACAAAATAAGTCCAGAATAAATCCTAATCTAAAATTTAAAATTTCATAAACATGTTTAACATCTTGGAATTCATATTAAACATAAAAAATAATGAAAGAACTAAAGGAAAAGAAGAAAAACTCTATTGACGACTTGATTTGGAAAGCTGGAATTCCTAGATGTTCTTCTTGATCTCAAAAGTATGATCCACCTTTTGGTGTTGGTTGCTGTGTTTTTGGTGAGTTTCACGTTTTTAAATAGTGTATTAGGGTCTTAGGGGTGTAACTAGGGTTTTCCCACTTTGTTCAGTTTCAAAAATACCCACAAACCTTAAAATAGATGAAAAAAATCGCGCTTGGAAACTCTCTATCACCATCGTGACATGCGAGTCATGATCGTGCTCCTAGTTTATCCTCTCTGTCAGGATCGTAACTAACTGTGCATGATCGTGACACCTTCATTCTTCCTCCATCTTCTTCAATCTTCAATTACCTGATTTCCAACACTCACACGTACATCAAACACCTCTTAAAACATAAAATTAAAATCCAATTCTTGCTTTAAACCAAACAAACACTTATATTGCATACAATCACTAACAATTACATAATTGTAAGCCCATACACATGATAGTCAACTAAGAAGTACTTAAAAACACACTTAAACATCTAACAAAACATAATATAATCTATACCTATCATATAACATGGTGGTGGACTATTTTTTTTAATTAAAATGAATTAATAAAAAGAAATGCAAAGTTAAAAGTGCAAAATGAGTTGCAATAAAGAGAAGATTCTTATTATTGTTTGTCAAACAATTAAAAACAATTCTAATGAAAATTTTATGTGAAACGTAATTAAGAGAAACATGGATGTATCAAAGAAGAGACACAACTGTGAATATCATATCTTTTATAAACATGTCATAACTATAATATAAATATGTCAATAACAGTTACAGGCGTGCCTATTAACTCCAGTCGTTTGTAGTTCTCTTTTAAACTTAATCACTTAAATCCCTAAACCTATGTTTTGGATGCATTCAAATTTTGATAGAGGTGGTTTAGAAGTTAATCTAATCTAGGTTCTAATTTTGTGTTAGAGAAGGATTAGCATTTGCTTCCTTACTATTGACAAGAATTGTCTTAATGCAATCAATGATTCTTTGACAGAATGTATATTCGTCCTACTTTGTGCCTCTAAATAATCTTATTATTTATTTTCTTCCAAATTGCATAAACTACATAACTAAGAAAGCTTATCTGATTACAACAATATCATCTTTCCTCAAGCATTTAATGTTGCAAAACCATTCAACTATATCACACTATTTATCTTAATTTGTTGCAATTCAAGTTACACAGAACTAGGATCCTTTTCTATAAATAAAAGATAAGAACATTTATATAGAAATGAATGAGCATTTGAAGAACAAATGTTCTATAAATACTTTTTTTCCTTATGGCAAAGGGGGCATAAGGGATTAGAAACATTGAACTTAAGCTTATGTTTTGTTCAAAACCTCTATTTGATTGCTAACCAAAAAATAAAAGAGGTTCCAACGATATTGCTTTCTCGCCAAGCTAACTTGTAACAAGAAACTTTATGTTGTGGGTAGTAAAAATTAAGGTACGAGAGTGATCAATGAAGATCTTTGACTTATGCTTTATCTAGATCAATTTATCTTCTATCCCAAGATTGAGATTTTGAGTTCGTAAGCTCTCTCATGTAGCTGAGAAGCCTCTTATGCATAAACTAGCTAATTCCAATTCTTTCTTTAGACAATAACCTTAACCTTAGTATAATTAGGTATGTGACACTCTAAAAGAGCTATAAAAGGCCCAAGTATTGCTAATTACTAAATGAGTTGCAATAAAGAGAAGATTCTTATTATTGTTTGTCAAACAATTAAAAACAATTCTAATGAAAATTTTATG
>JAOSBL010000210.1:17918482-17930544 GCA_027568915.1 Erythroxylum roraimae
GTTATAATGTTGGGATGCTATTTCATGTCTTATCATTGAAATTCCCATGTTGATGTAGTTTCTTTTAATTTTCATAAGAGAAAAAAAAGAGAAAAGTAAAAGAAAAGAAAAGAAAGGAAAAAGAAAGAAAGAAAGAAAGAAAGAAAATGTTTAAATAAATGTATCAAGGAGGAAGTGAATATATGTTGAAAAGTTATTTATGATTGGTGCATCCTCCTAAAGTTTTATTGAAGGGGTTATTAGAGTATGTTGAATATGAGGTAGATGTTGGCTTAGAAGGTTCACTCTTTGTGGTTTTAATATATTGTCGTCAATTGTATGAGTGATTCCTTCATATTGGACTAGTGATGCATAACCATGACACAACATGTCATAGCCGTGACTCACCTTGCATGGGCATGAATTAAAGTTACGACCATGCATAGTGCGTCACACCTATGACACACCAAGTCACGGGTGTGACACAATGCCACCTCACCCCTCATTTAACCTAGTGTTAGTATATATTGAGGGTAAAACAACGCACAGGATATAAAAGTTTTGAGGTGTTTTTGACTAAAAGGAAAGAGAACTTCATGAGCTCAGGAGAGCACGAAGAGGGTGATGGAAGCTCTCCACCGTGACAGACTTATAGAGGGGTAGCTTTTCGATGCTAGTTTCGAGGTGACATCAATGCCGACATCTCGGTTAAGAATTCCTCCCTTGTATTTATTGTTTCTTTCTTTCTTTAGAAATTGATTATGTTATCCGATGTGTATGAATTTAGGTATTGTGAAAAGATGATTTTAATGCGTTTATTGGATCGTTTTATTACAAACCCATTGCTAGAATATTCAATGTAATTTGTAATTGTTATGTTGAAATTCATTTGTAGCGACTAATGGTTTGTAATCATTAGGGATAATATAAACTACGTTGATGATGCATCGTATGTAGTTTTTGCCTTGATTAATCGGCTTTCCTAATTCATAATGCAATTGCCCAATTCAATGTAATTTGTAATGCAATTTACAAACCCTAGGTTATTCGGTGGCTAGGTTTAATTAATGATCGTATTTTGATTAAACACAACCTAAGGGAAAACTCAAGTTAATAGATTAACCTATGATTAATAGTTTCTAGGAGAGGTTTAAGAACAACAAATCATCAAAATATGTTTAATTAGGGTGTAAGCCAAGATAGAATCAAACCCCCTAAACCTAAACACCGATTAATTTCATTTCAAAAACTTTACACACACTCTCTATGAGATCGACCTAAACTCGCCACTGCTATAGTAGTAATAGGTCTAGTTTATTTTGACTAGCATTACAACGCGCTGTCAATATATCATTATGCTTGAGAGAAACAATTTTGTTTCTAGCTTTCCTCAAAGCTATGGCTTTGTGAAAGATTGACGTGTTCCTTTTTTCCATTCTTCAGCCAATCAACCCTGGCTCTTTGCTTCATTAGAGAGTAAGCATAGTGGAGTGCTTGTGTGTAACTTTGTAGGGCTTCCCTCTCTTTGAGCTATAGAATATGAGATCTAAGATTTATATAAACTAAGTGTTGAATGGATTCTAATTCATTTTTTGCTTTGTTGTCAAGATGATGTGTGTTGCCAACATTTGCTTTATATAACGTTTTCATTTCATGCTTGATTATCAATATTTTCCTTGCATAGAGATACTACTTGGTGCCTCTGATATTGGATCTCAATGCTTTCCAAATTCTTTATTCAAAACAGCTAGCTCCAAAATGAAATTGTTAATCTGAATGAAAATTTTGAGTTTGCTACTACAAGTTTGGTTAAAATGGGGGTGTCGTCAAATAGGATGTTGTTTAAGTATAAGTAAAAACGGCTGGGGAAGACATTCATCCATAGTAGATTAGCAACACTTTTATCTAGTTTTTTCTTAATTAGGTGACAACCATTTGTTTATTGTTCCATGTGTTAAAACATCCACCTGTGGGTAAATCAATGAGCTGAGATTCTTCTAGACAATTGCCAAATTCTATACAAGGACGACATATTGATCTTGGTCCATCTGCTTCCTCTACTTTTGTGATGGAGTTGAAATCACCTGAAATCATCCAAGGTAAGTTGGTTGAAGATGCCAAGTTCTTTATCTGATTCCACAGGAAGTTCCTCTGGTTTATATTATTATGTGCATATATAAAGGTTATGTAAATATGCTAATTAAGTTGCTTCATATTGACCTGGAAATGCACCATTTGATTTGTAATTTCAGAAGAGTTAATAGAAAAGATGTTAGAATCATATAGTACAATGATTCTTCCATTTGGATGGTAGGTTTGATTGGAGATGATCTACTAGTTGGTAAGAAGATAGGTCAATAGTTTGTAGCACTCCTTCCTTATTCTAGTTTCCAAAATTCCAACAATTGCTACTTTATATTGCAAAATAGAATCCTTGATCATCTTCTTATTTGGTGCATTAGCCCCTCTTACATTACATATGAGGACATTCATGTCTCCTTTAAGGAGGGCTTCTTTTCTTTGCTTGATCTTCTTCTAACCACTGTCTCAAAATCTTGGTCCTTATGAATCTGTTGTTGAGTATACTTTACAGGTGTTTCTTGGATTTTTTTCCCACATTATCTACATCTGTTTGTGTAAGCCTGTGTGGATCTTCTATTTGTTCTTTCTCCTGTTGCACGTCTTGCATTTGATTCATCACCTCACTTATAGTTTTGTTTGCTTTATCTGTCGTGTCTACTACAACTAGAACTTTTGTTATGTTTGCTTTGTATGTTGTGTCTGCTGCAGTTGGAATTTCTACTACTACTGGAATTTCGTGTTTTTCCTCCTGCATATTGCTCATTTCCAGTAACTCTTGATGTTCTCTTATTTTAAACACCCTCCTTGTTAGTCTCCATGTTTGGTTTTTTATCTAATTGTGGTCTCCAAACACATGTAATGCCCAATTAGTCTTCACTAATTATAAATCCTCAGTCGGCCAAGTATGGTTTCAGGCAAGTCAAATAAGGAAGTAACCAAAATCCAAATCCTAACATAGTCAATACGCTTGATTTCTTCTATGGATTGATCCGGTGCTATTAGTTTTTCTATATAGCTTGTAAGATTGCTGAGGCCCTTTGTAGTCTAATATTCAAGTGGAACTTCATACAGGCATATCCATATGGGAATATTGTCATCTTTAAAGTCTTCCAATTTGAGTCATGGCCTCCATGTTTGTAGCAATATGGGTTTATTTTGCACAATCCAGGGTCCAGATTGTAGCACTAACTTGGTTTCATCTGAGATGGAAAATCTAAATAGAAACACGTCTTTATTGTTCACTTACACATCCAATAATCCATGTTCTTTCCTATTATTAAAGGCATAGTACTTCATAACTAGACAAGCAATCCTTTTTTCAATGAAAAATCCAAGGAGTGCGGTTCTCTATTTTTCTACACTAGCTTTCAACAATTCCATTAGTGGAGAGACTATTCTCTACTCACAAGTTTGATTAGGAGGGAAATATATTAGTTTTTGTTTTGGTTTATCATCACATACAACTTGTGTCTATGTCCTTCAATTGGGGGAGTATTAAGGTTTGAAATAAGCAGGTTAGTTGAGGTTGAAGTAGAATTCCCAACTGAGTTATTGGAACAATTTAAGATTAAAGACAAGAAGTGAAAGTCCATAGGTACAAGCTATAAACTGTTGGTTAAAAGTTAGATGAACAGGGTTAAAGAGCTAGGGGAGGTTATGGAAAGAAAAGGTGAGTCGAATACAGCTGGTGATGAAGTAGGTGTGGTCTGTGAGGGTGGTAAGATGAGTGAAAGGTGAGGATCGAGTGAGTATTAGGATGAGCGAGATGTGAGGATTCTGGTGAGTGAGTGTTGATAGAATTGAGAATAATGAGTCAGTATATAGTAAGTATGGGTGGATGGCATCAAGTTTGGAATCTATTGGAGTTGTTTTGACCAGAGGGAGATCCAAACAAAGCTATACGAAAAGGATGGTGATTATGTACAACTTTAAAGTTCTGATCATTCTAGTATAATTCTTATTACAACTCCATTTATTAGTTCAAATTATAAAACATGGTGTACAATTATTAGGATATCATTATAAGCAAAGTGTACTCTAGGTTTGAATGTTAATTATAAGATAAATCTCAAACTTTACTTAATTTTGCAACATTGGCCTAAAATTTAAAAAATTAATGCCAAAATACTCAAATTTTAAATTTGTTACGAAAATAGTCTGACGTTAAGTTTCCTATTAATGTTGTTGATGCAGCCACCCACATCAGATTATTGTACTTGTGTGATTGCCTCATTTTCCTTTTTCCAATTAATTATGTTATATTTAACAAAGTTGAAAAAATAAAAACTTAATGTTGGTGTAGTGAAACCCTGTAAGTTTACATTTACACTTCCTTTTCTAGCTTTGATTACCCTAGTCTCATTGTGATAGAGAGATCACGAAGGTGTGGTGAAGATTTTGACAAAGAAGAAGGCTAAATTTGAATTGACAGTGGTTGATTTAGGGTTAAGGTTGAGGGTGGTTAATTTAGGTTTAAGAGAAATGAAGAAATTTGGGCATTGGATGTTTTTTATAAGGTGTTTTCAAGATTTGTGCAAGTGGTTAATCAACTGAGAAGGACTTTGGCGGCAATAATATAAGATTAAGCTTACCTTGTATTTTATGCTAGCCACGACCATAGAGCTTTAGAGCTTTAAGGAATTTTTGATACTCTCCTTCTATCCCTTTTTCCTTTTGCTTTGTAATGGTATAAGGTTTACTTTCCTATCAAAATAGAGAAAAGAGGTAAAACTCAGAACAGATCAATAATGGAAAATAAGAAAGTTGTGAAGATTTAAAAATTTCAATACCTTAGTTATATAGTCATCAAATATGTTAAATTCCTTTATCTGGGAAAAGAGTCGGATTGTTCATTATCATCATGAAAGGAATTCTCTACTTTAGTAGGGGTCTTTGGCTTTGTCTCTCTAGATTGCCCTTATACTTAAATCTTTAAAAAAAACCTATATTCCCACTACCATTGGAGAATTGTCTATAAATTAAGATTTAACTCTAACCAAACAACATTAATTCATTATTCATTTTAAAAACATAAATTGTTCTAACACAAAGATTCAATTTCAAATATAAAAACACACAAGCGTATGCGTATAACACACAAATCCCCATAAAATTAAATGATAACCATAACTATAACTACTCTCTAGTAAGGTTATATGATTAAAAAAAATAGAAGAATGAATTAAGTATAGACTTCGGTAGATTAAAAGTAGATTACTAAAATCTATCTCCTCCTTACCCATTTTCTTTTTTTCCTTTTTTGCTTATGGTAGTTCATCATATAATAACTTTAAACCTATAATAATAAACATCTACCAAGTCTAATATAAAGTGAAGATGTTATAAAATTCTAGTTTTAGAATAGAAACTATGAATATATAACAAATCATAACGTTATAAGAACATTTTCCAAACAAGAACGAGTACAAAATAAATAAAACAATAACACAATAACGAAACATTTCCCTTTTTGGTAAAAAAAATAAATTATCATTACTGACAACATCCAGTGCCTAAGTTTCTTCTTTTCTCTCAACCCCATATTAACTACCCTCGACCTCAAAACCCCAAATCAACCACCATTAATCCAAATCTAACCTTCTTATTTAAAAAAATATTCACCACACCTCAAAAAATTCTCTATCATAATAAAGGAGCAGGGCAATTGGAGCTAAGAGAGGAAGAGTAAATGTAAACCTACTGGGTTCTCTACACCAACATTAGGTTTTTATTTTTAAATTTATTAAATATAACATAATTAGTTGAAACAAAGGGAACATGTGGCAGGTATAATAATTTGACATGACTGCTTACGTCAGCAACGTTAGCAAAAAAAATTTAACATTGGGCTATTTTCATAACAAAATAGAAGTTTGGATATTTTAGCACTATTTTTTAAAGTTTGGGCTGGTATTATAAAATTGAGTAAAGTTTGTATTACAAAATTGAGTAAAGTTTGAGATTTTTCAATAATTAACCATGGTTTTATTGATGTTATAATGATAGTTCCAGAAGAAAATTCAAATGATTTTTAGTAGTGTCAGAGGATTGACTTTGTAGTTACATCTTGGATTCGAAATTTTATATCCAAGGATTTAATTAAGACTTTTATGTATATCTCAAATTCTAGATAAAATTGAAATGACTTACATGATAGATTTATAGAATCATCTATCAATTATAGAGGTGTATATCATCTATATCATAGGGTAATGATAATGTATCAATTTACTGCACTAAGCCAAATAAACTTTAGGCTGAATTTATTACTTTAGATCAAATACCTCATTGTAATTATGATTCTAATAGGCAAATTGAGGAAATGGCAAACAAGAGCCATTACATTTAATGAGTATAGCATATTCAATGGTACTAAGGACTTAAATATAAAGAGAGGCCAGTCAGAGTTTTACTGAATTTAATAATGGAGAAACATTGGTCTTAAAGAAGGTAGCAAAAATGATTTTAAGCAAAGTCAAATTAAAAGGTATAAAGGTCATTATGATCACTATGATGGGCATACGAAAGAAAAACTGCTTAAATTGATAAAATATACTAAATGGTGGTAGCAAAAGAAGACAAAGACATAAGGGCAATAAAAGCTAGTAGTAAGGATGATTTTGACTAAAGAAGAAATGGAAAACGCCTTTTGATACAACATTAGAACAATAAAGAGAGTGGCATTCATTTTGCTGGTAAATTGAATCCTTCTGGTATTTGTTATGCTAACAATGTAAGGATAGGTTCATTGGTCATAGACACAGGGGCCACCATCACATGTACGTTGATTTTTTATAAATTAAATTTTTTTTCCCTAAGCGCTTGTTAGTTTCCTTCCTAGTTATACCTCTAATAAAGTCGTGCAAATTGAAACATAAAACTAACATAAAAAATTCTACTATTTATTCCATCTTTCAAAATCAACCTACTTTTAGTTAATAAGTTGATAAAATATCAAAACTAACATTAGTATTTTGTCCTAATCTTTTTTTTTTTTAATTTTAGGACTTTGAGAATAAAAGGGTCTTGGCTATAAAGAAGGAAGAGGAGGGGATATACAGGTTAAATGTGACAAGTTTTTCTCAATATTGTATACATGATATTCTTAACAATTTCCATATAAACAATACTATTCATTCTGGTACGTGCCTACCTACACACACAAAGTTAATGAAACAAAATGGAATAAAATGAATAGTTTATAGTATAAGATAGATCAATTTTCTATCATTTTAAATGCAAATTCTAGTTTATGGTATTCTATGTTAAGACATGCATCTTTTGATATATTACATCCTATACATTTTCTTGAAGGAAGCTTGAAAGAAAGTGATCTTTGTCATATTTTTCCTTTGGCTACGGAAAGTAGACATACTTTTCAAGATATTTATACAAGTTCTCATAATTTTTTTAACTTAATTTATATAGATGTTTAGGGTTCTTATATTGTTAATTCTATTATTAGAGTTAAATATTTTTTAAATAATAGTTGATAAAAAAGTCAAATTGTGTGGATATATATAATCAAAAGAGCTAAGTGTTTGCTATATTGAAAGGGTTTGTGCCTTTGTAGTAACTTAGGATCAAATCAGAGATAAAGTAATTAAGGAGACAATGGTGTTGAGCTTAATGCAAATTATAGTGATTTTTAGAGGTAAAGGAATTCTTCATTAAAGAAATTGTGTCTACAAAATAGTAAAGTAAAACGAAAACATATGGATTTGCTCATTGTTGCTAGAGCTTTAATGTTTGAATCAAAAAGTGTTTCTTATTGCTACTTACAATTTGAATAAGGTTCCTTAAAAAATGTTATTTTGGAAAGCCCATTTTGAGATATTAATAGGACAATTACTTATATATGATCATTTGAAGGTGTTTGGATGTCTTTTCTATACAATAATGTTTTACCTTACAAAAATAAATTTGAGGTTCGGAGGCCACCCAGGGTGTCAAAAGGGATATAAGTTCTATGATTTACAGAATAACAAAATTTTAGTTAAAAAAGAATTTGTATTTCATGAAAATGTGTTTCCTTTTGTCCATATTGCATAGTATAATTCTAATTTATCATTTCATGTGGTTCCAAATATAGAAAATCCAATTGTTTTTTCCGCTTCTATACTAACATACCGTATTAGTCAATTCCAGGAGAACCTAAACATTACACCATAAAACAATCTCAATAAGATAGATATCATACCTAATTTGTCACATAATTAAGTTTTTCCTTCAACAAGAAAAAGGCATAGAATCACTAATTAAGAAACCTAGTCGGCTATAGGATTTCGTCTGCAATGTTACTTCTCTTCCTAACAACAATTAATCACTTTTCCAATATTAAGAGGATATATCCAGATGTTAACAATTTTTCATGCTCTTTATTTTCTTTTAATTTTTTGTTTATTCATAATCTATGCATCTTTTATTGTTAATGAAAACGAACCTTGGAACAACTTTTAAGGTTACAGATGATAACTGCTAGAAATATCAGCCGCAAGTTAAAGTTTTTGCACACGAAGGTGAAAAAGATAACTTAAAATCGTTCCGAAGACGGAAACTGAGCCCCAGATTATGAAAGTTGAGTAAAAGCAGTGGCAACCCACGCACATCCCTCCATCACCTTCCCTTTGATAATTGAGAGCAGCCATGCCCCCGAAAAGTAACGAACATAGGGGAGTCTTGGTTCCAAATATGATTCGTTTTAAAGCTAAGTTAGTACACCCATAATGGTCGGACATCGTTGAGGCATTAATGGCTCCTGAACACGTTCCCAGAATTCCTGTGCTAATGTACAAACATTTGTTGTTGTCACTGAAGAGCATGAAGAAAGCTGCTGGCATGGGAAGCATTAGGAGCACATTCAATATTGTGTCCGATATTAGTGAGTTGTCCCTGGAACAAGTTCGTTGTGTAAAAGATAACAATCTTTCAATATACTATGCAATGAATTGAAGGTTATCCAAAAACTGCCCTTCTCATTATAATTAGCTGTTACCTGGAAAAATAAACAAAGGAAGCTTGGATATCGTCCATGCAATTTGTTCTTATTTTCATTTCACACCTAAGATCACGAAGTTGATGAAGAGGATTTTTATTTATTACACTATCAAAAGACTACTCCGGGAGAAAATCCTGATGGGGCATATTAGGTTCGTCTATTATATATACGTGATATTAAATGCATGGAATCACAAATGATGCCAAAATAACAGAAGAATGTTTGCAAACCTTGTATACCAATGGAACATTACTGAGAAGATCCTGCCAAAGAAGCCAAACGTAGAGGATATTGCTAATAGAAATGATGTTTCACTGTTCATGCGAGATACGGATATATGCTCCAGGTTGTTAAAATAAACCATTCCCAGCGTAGCTCCACATGCATCGACCAAATAACAAAACAAAAATTCCACACTAAATGTATTTTCTTCCATAGCCTTTTTATCTTCCATCACAAACACCTCTACGGCATCTTCCTTAACCTCTGCTTCTGTTTTGTCTTCTTTATCAATTGTAATTTGCAGTTCTTTGGTTACGCATTTGGATGCTGAGTCACAGAAGTCAACGTGCATCTCTACCATTGCCCGCGAGGATTGGCATCTCTCTATTGCGAATTTGTATGCTGAGATCAGCACTGCCAAAGCAAATGGTAACATTAAAACCAGTGCAAATATCACTGCAAGTACTTGCTGCCACATAGGAGTTAGATTTGTTACTACACTTCCGATTACTCCATATACTCCAGCAACAATAGATAACAATAACAAAACTGGAACCATCTCAACGTGATCCCCCGATTCCATAATTTTTAGGCTGCTATCTACTAGTACTAAAGGAAACCCGAGAATTGCAGGAGCAAGGCAAGTCAAGAGGAGGTAAGTACTTGAATTGTCAGAATTTAATTTCCTCCCCACAATACCTTCAACTAAAGAAGCATATATCTTCCCGCTCAACCCAGAATAGGTCGATGTTATTGTAGTTATAGTCCTGTGACAGGTCTTAAAGTTTCTAACAGCTAATATCCGACAGTAAGTATTGATCCAGCAGCAGCTGTTCCCTGCAAGAGCATTTAGTAACAAAGCCTGCCAATAGCACAAGGCTGGGGGGGTTTTATAGGCTATGTAAAGATACTGCACTCCATATCCCACCAATCCAAAAAGTAGGCCTATAAACAGGACCATCCATGAAGGAAAGTAGTCTGCTGCAGCATCGGGTAAGAACCCGAAAAGCTTTCCAGTTTCTAAAGCAGCGATTAGAATGTTGATCTGTAGATAGGAGACATGATAATGCTGTTCCATCAGGGTGGAGCAAGCGGGCAAAATGGAAGGGCTGCCACCTAAAGCTTGCAACAAAATGATACACCCTAAGGCTATCAAGGAGGTTTGATGTCCAAATTTTGATTGATTGCTCATGTTTGTTTGGACACTGGCTAGATATGGAAATGTCCATTAATAATGTCTGCCTTATATTGGCTCCAAACTGTGAAAAAGTAGAGTACTGCACGGAAAATGGACGTTGAAGTACCATAGAATTTGTTGCATGTAGCTATCAATTAAAAAATAGATTTCCGAAAAAAAAATCGGAATGGGAAAATTGAATATGGATAGCTTGCTTGCATTTTCGATGTTAGGCAAATTATATGGTTGCTTGAGAGGAAAAAATAGTTCAATGACTGACCAATGTAAACATCAACCAATTCCGGTCTTCAACACTAATCGTTTGCAATTCTTGTCAAAACTCATTTGATTGAAGTTCAATGTATCGATAATATGATGTTATGGAAGCCAAATTCCAAAAAGACATTATGCTTATCCTAATGACATCATTCATTCACTAAGAACTTATTATTCCTGGAAATATTATAATTGCTCCGACCATCGCCAGGCAGCTTACGTTAGTACATCAGGTTACTTTTATTCTATGACATATTAAGTTGTTGGCCAGATGATATCCTGCCGACTTTCAAGTGTTCCCTTGTCTAGCCCAACCACAATTCTTCCTACGACATCAATAGATACAATATCCATAATTTTGTTGGTTTCAACTACAGGTTAACTAGAAGGTGAAACACCGGGTTCCAGTTTTTCTTTTTCTTTTTTTTTTCCCTTTTATTATCTCCAAATTTTTTCATGCGTCAGAGGTTCCCTGACAACTGGAAATCGTGATAATGCTATTGTATCATTTTCATATATATGTAATCATTCTCATTCATTTGGGGAAGATATCAAACTCAAATCTTTCTTCCATCTACATCAAGAAAATCTATTTAACAAACATTTAATGAAATATATGAGTCACGTTAAAACTCATTTACGAGGAAGAACTAACCCCGTGTTTAGACAGGACCAAAAAATCCTGCCCCCGTGAGCGTTTGCTTCATATCCCTAGGTTTGTGTCCCCTGTCTCCAGAGGACAGGGACACGAATTTCTGTCTCCCCCAAAAAGGGAGGACAGGGACAACATGTCCCTGTCTCCGCGACTTAACAACCTTCGTTTGACTCATTTGGCCTACGACTCCAGCTACCGTTTTCTTCCCCGACTCCGGCTCTCCCCGACTACTGCTCATCTTCATCCTCGACTTCAGCTACCGTATTCTTCCCTCCGGATCTCTTTGGATCTCTACGTGCCCAAGACGTCGGCTCTCCCCGACTGCTGTTCGTCTTCGTCCCCGACTGCTCTTCCTCCCCCACTCCAGCTACCGTATTCTTCCCTCCGGATCTCTGCGTGCCCAAGACGTTGGTCGCTCCAGGGTCGGGTAAGTATTTGAATTTATGGCTTAAAAATGTTGGTCTTCCTTGCTTGACCGACACTCTGGAATCGCAACCAGATCAGTATTGTCGTCTTCTTCTACTCTTTGTCCCTCTGTATGGTTGATTTCGTGGTTGACCTGGAGACCCACATTATTCCTGGATCCGGCAATGCATGTGGGTTTTTGATTTGTCTTCATGTGTGGGATGTGAAGTTTGTATTAATTTTTGCTTTGGGTTTGGTTGGGGATTTGT